>JANHGN010012977.1:56224-70377 GCA_024605025.1 Megaceryle maxima | reverse complement strand
TTAATTTTTTTTTTTTTTTTTAGACAGACTTCCTTAAAAATAAACTCAGTTGACTCATACTGTTTTAACATAACATCCAATTGCATTAAAAGGAATTCAGTACAAGCAAACAAAAAGACATAGGCACAAAGTCTGTCTTATTCTGAATTACAACTTCTTCTCATTGCTAATGTATGGTCAGTGTTTATTAAAGATGACAGGGGGACAGATGAGGGAATTCAGTCTTCAGGGATAACATTAGGATAAGTACCACAAAGCTTCGACAGCGTAAGCATTCTAATGGCATGACACTGTGTGTTTCAGTTCTGAAGCAGGGTTAATTAAATCATTACTCCCTTATTTCAGCACATAATCCCATTGATTTCAGTTCAGTAATGTGGCTGAGTAGTAAAGTCCTGATACATGTGCTGGAGGGATCCCAGACCAGGGATGGAAACTCCCTTGGCTAGTCCTTCTTCCAGGGTAGCTCTCACTATGCTTTGCCAAGGCTGATACCACAGGTGACAGAGCCTCCCCTCTGTCACCTCTCTCTCATGGGCTGTGTTCAACAATGTCACTGCAGAAGCCACTGAACCTCTTCAGCTGGAAATGTTTTATCACCTGGTTTCAAGTGCTAGTTCCTTAGGTCTCGAGGGAAAGAGGGAAAGAGGGAAAAAAACCTTATTTTGAGAATGATCTGGTATGTGTGAAGGCTGTGCTGCCATACATCCATGTTTTTCAGAGTGAAAAAAAAAACAACTGAACATACTGTTTTTTTCTCTTGTCACCAGCTGTTATTGTGTGGTGGTGGGGCTCTGTCTGACACTTTTCTCCTGTATCTTACATTGCTGGCTTTTCAGGACAAGAAGCATGGTTTTGTCCTGTACCCTGACCAGTACACATGGGATGATGTTCCGTAAAACATCCTCAAGTACAGTGAACACATAAACAACAGTAAGAAGATGCATAAAAAGCCACAGCAGCTGCTACAGTGGCAGAAGAGGAAGCAAGACCTTGTCACAGATTTACTAAACACTGGCAAGACTACACTGAAATACATTTTCTTTCTTTTAGTGCTACTAGAATCAGCTTTGTGCTGTGTCCCAACTATAAACTGGATAATGGACCAACTATGTGTCTAGTATCATCTAGAAAGAGACTACCAAGGTATCTGATGTCACTCATCCATCTGCTGTTATTCGTGGCCCCTGGAGTACTTGAAACAGTGACAGAGAGCCTGGGAGACCCCTGTTATTAATCTTCTCATCCCATTAAGTCTTTCTTAAGTGGAAGTTCAAACTACCAATCAGTTTTCTGTCTTGGTACCTGTATTCCCAATCCCTGTATTTGTTATTAAGGTTTGGCTTTTTGACATCAGACTGGTTAACAAGTTGCAATCTATTCAGTGATGTTAATATAGAGAATTATATACACATATTAAATCAGATTGTGCAGCCTAACCCCAGGCATCACTTTCACAGGTTTTTAATAACAACTGAAGAAAAGTATCACTCTAATAGCATTTTTATGGCAGCATTTCAGTAGCAAGAGGCAGACTCAGCTCCCAGAAAAGGCAAGGTTTGCATTTCCAGCAGCTTCAGTAGGATCTGGATCAAAGGCCTCAAATAGCATTTTATTTTTGTGATATCTGCTTTTCTTCAGCTTTCAGGTTACCCATAATTAAACTGGAATGGATTCAAATTTGCGACAAGACTAGGCTACACAAAAAGGCAACAATTTTTTTTCCAAATGCATCTCATTTCTGCTTTCAAAAGAAAGAGGTGCATATCTCAGGAGTTAGTAAGTTGTCGTGGGGAACAAAATGTGTGGCTTTGTGTGGTTGAAGTTAATTCTCTGAAAATATGCTGCAGATATGCTAAATAAGTCTGAGCTGCTTCCCAGCTCAGAATACCTGTAAAGAGATTCTCTGGGAGAGCCACTTCAACAAAGAGAAATAACAGAGCTTTGGGTCTACACAGTTTTAAAGCCAAACAGGATTTCAAAAATCATTTAAAAGCAAATCAAAATGGCGTGAAACCAAGAAAGTTGCTCCGGTTGGTGATCTGTGCCCAGTCCTCTTAGTATTTCTCCCATTAGCAAGTACTTTCCATTTCTGCATTTTATGGTGTGAGAAAATGTATTTAAAACATGAAAACAGTTATTAATTGCAATAAAACACTCCAGGGTGAGAATTATGGTGTAATAATTCACACCTTGCTCTGTAGTCACGAGCTCTCGGCCTCCAGCCTCATACCTAACAACCTATTAAGCAGAAAGTATTGAACCATCTTTCATGCCTCGTCATGTTTTATTGACCCGAAAAGGCTGCGTTCGTCTTGTTTTAAAAAGTTGTAATTAAACTGTACAAATGTTGCATAATGGTTAATAATTTAACGAAACAAGCTCTGGTTAGAGCCTCGGCTAACTAATAAATAAATAAAGAAAAAAGAAATAAAATAAAAGCCGGTCTCCCCTTTTCATGCCGCTCCCTCATGTCCTGGTATTTAGCATTTTTCCAGCCATTTTCGCCATGGAAAATTAAAAGCCTAACCCGAAGGAGGAGGATGGCAGCCGGTCTCTCCTTCCGCCGAGAGATGCCATGGGCAGCGGTGTGTCTGTCAGTAGATGTCTGTCAGTAGGTGGCAGCGGAGACCTTGCAGAAGGCGGCAGCAGCGGCTCCGCGCCCCGGGGCGTCCCGAACACCCACGGCGGTTGCCGGACTCCCAGCGCCGGGCGGAGGGAAACGACGGCGGCCAGGCTGCCTTCGCGACTTGCTGTAACATAACCGGCTTGAACATGAGTTTTCCCGGAGCCGGCACGGCCCCTCGTACGACCTTTGTTAACACCTATTAGTCATTCCTACCCGGGACGCCGCCAGTGCTGTCTAACTGCTCTGCACAGTCACTGCATAGAAGCAGCATCTCTCTTAGGAGCAGCTTTGGGCTCACGGGGGACCCAAAAACGTGGATGCACAGGACAGATGTATACGCCCAGACCCGAAGATACCCTTGCTCAGCAGAACCAGCACAGTTAAGCAGGGCAGACAAACACCTGCAAGGCATTGGAGTCATCCTAGTGTGACACAGGGCATGTTTTGGCTTCCAAAGTTGTTATTGATAGTCAAGTACAAAAGGAGAGCTCACTTTGTGCTTGGAGCACAAGATGATGGGTCAAGACCTCAGTCAAAAACCACAGCGTATCTCCTGAGCTTGCACATAACTTTCTTTTGTCCGTAAAACTGATCCTGAGCACACAAGACAGAGAAATCACTGGGACATAATAAACATGAAGTCCCGAGATGCTATTTCTATGTGATTCTTTTTTCAGAGGGGGCATGTGCTTTAAAAGGTAAAACAACACCCCTCTCTCCCTCCAAAAGAAAATGCTGTGATGCTGTCAAGCACTTGGAAGGTATAAATCAGCACATTTCAGTGGGACTCTGGCAATTCATACTACCAATATCCGTAGTACCAGGTCAGGGTGTTGCTTAAGATGACAGCAAAAATGTCTATCACCTCATCATTTATATATATCAAATACAACAATCCATATCAAACTGTCTAGAAGAAAGCCCCTACAAGATTTTATATCCTGAGCAGAAAAGAATTCTTTTAAGGCATATTAAAACCTTTGAGTTTCTAATTCAAATCGGGTAACAGGTTCCACTGCACCTACGAGCCTAGAGGAAAATTGCTTATGTGGATGTGCGTGGCGTGTGCTGGGCTGGATCCCACACACCTCTGAATCAGTTTTATGCCCTTGAAGCACAGAGAGAGACGGTTCTCCATGTGTCACTGCAGGTCAGACATTGCTGCCTGCTCCCAGCCAAGAGGCGCTGCGTGGCCAAATCTCAGTATGATACAGCATGTTCCTGGAAGCCTCCAAAAGGAGCAGCAGGATGTGAGTCAGTACGCTGTGGCGCGAGGCGGGATGGCGGCGGAGGCCGGGAGGGAGCAGGTATGCCTTTGACTCAGCCAGGCTGCCCGCCTTCCCACCTTCCCCTTCCTGCCTAGCTGCACTTGCACATGGATTTGCCTGCGCCTTCCTCTCTCCTCCCTCACCCCTCCACCTCAGAAATGACACCTGCTTGTTTGAAAGTATAATTACCTGGGCAAGCTACCTTCCACAAGTGATTTTTTTTTTCCCAAGCCACAGTCAGGGGAGACAAAAGAGTCAGCCCTGAGTACCGAGTAGCTAATTAGCCACTATGTATGTCAGTGAAAATCCCCCTATCCGTGGCATAGTGAGATGAATTGTGAAATAGCCACTGCCGTGGCCAGATTTTTCTTCTCAAGTTGCAAAAATTTCTGTCAGTTGTACGCAACAAACCCCGAAAGTCGCATAGCATCGAGCTTTGCAGTTCCTCCGCCATCCTGGCAAGCACTTTAAAGGCAGCAACTGGCAGAAGACGTGGGGTGAATGAAAGCTGGAATTAGTTTACTGGTGTCAAACTCGGAGGCAGACACGGAGACAGTCATATCCTTAACTGCTTTAAAAGGCTTTTCTGAGTCTGGGATTTGTCTGTCCATCTGTCCCCCCTCCCCGCCCTGGTCTGCTTTGCTAATCTTTCCAAAAGGAAACAGTTTTTATAGTGTGACTTTCTCTTCTTTCGAGTGTAAGGCAGGAACAGTCTTGATTAGACTTGTTCATTCAGAGAGGTGTCTTGCTTAATAGAGGAAATGGACTGAGCACAGAAATACTCCGTTGTAGTTTTTGCTTAGGAGAAAGATGCTGCCTGCCTAAAAAATTCGATTCAGTCTTTCCTCCTTCCCCCCCTTTGCCAACATCTCTTACGTGCCTGTCTCTGCCTCTTCTTCCCACTTGCTTTCTTGCACTACCTCCTAGTCCCAGTAGCTTCACGTGAAGGTGTGAGAGGCGCAAGGAACCATGATATAGTCCTGCATGGATCTAACCTTGTCCCTCTCTGAGAGTTTCATCTGAAATGACTCCATCTCTTTCCCTCCCTCGGGACCCAGCAAATCCTCAGCCTAATGCAGCACCATGAAAAGGTGTGTCATCTCCCAGCAGCTGAAAGAATTAGTCAGTAGCTTAAATAAGGGGGACTTTCCAAAGGACAAGTTCATCACTGGCAGTGGCAGCAGCCGCACAAGGCTGGTATTCTCATACCTCTCAGTGCTGGAACATGAGGAGCTGGAAAATTACAGAGCAAACTGTAAAACTGTAAAATTCCACCAGCATCTACTTCACCCTGCAGGGTGGTTTCCCTTCGTGTGCCAGGCTGTGGAAACTGCTGTCACACCACAGAGACACCTCCCAGCACAACAGCTGGGAGACCTGCAGGTTTCACAGAGGTGGGTACAAGCTCTGATTTGGCCCCAGGGAGAGTTTTTCAAAGCCTTCTAATTTCAAGTGAAAATTTATAGGAGATGAGCATTCACTCCTCTCTGTGGCCTTGAAAAGTCCCTTTTAGATTGCTAACAGGTGACAGGACTTATTCTGGTTGAGAACGACAGTGACAGACATGTTGCGTGTCTGGAAATTTTCAAGTTGAGGGGCTGGGAGGCAGAAGAGCTACTCAAATCCTCAGCTCTTCTCTGGAAGAGAGATCTTTGGCAGTGACCTCCTGCCTCAGTGTTTGCTTTCATTTTATTTCAATATTACTGTGGTTTTGTGGAGTGTTACAAAGGCTAGAGAAGTTCTAGAGGCATTTGAGCCACTAAAAAACCTCCTGTGGGATAAGAGAATGAGAGTTTCTCCACACTGAGGCATCAGACTCTTGAGAATAAATAAGAAAAATATCAGGCTCAAGCAGAAACCTTTCAAAAAACAGTTTCTAAGGCTGTTTGTTCTAGCTGCAGTATTTAGAGTTGATGCAGAACTTCCCGAAGCATACTAGGTGCTGCACAGACATAGAGGAGGAATTCAGCCCCTGAGAAGGATTGATCGTATAGTAAAGACCATGGAAAATCACAGAGTGGTGTGATTAGGTGCTGGGGTGCACAGCACCATTTTCACTGTTCATTCAGTACATTTGCATTCAGTTTCTATGCATCATCTGTCCCTGACTCATCTTCTGTCTTAACTCGTTTCTTTTCAGCACTGTGCTAGAAAGAGTCTTGAGGACAAAAATTATGCAAGTCTGCCAGTGTCTTTGAGGATATCAGTCCTCCAGTACTGAATGCAGTAAAGGACTGGAAGTCTTATATGAAGATTTTTTGCTAGTTTTTCTTTAGAAATAGGTGGATTGGCAGGGAAGGGAGAAAAATTCAGAGTGCATCCTAATGATTTGTTTGAATTTCCTTCACTCTCCATGTCCGTGTCAAGAAACTCAGCACTCCAATGATAGTAAGATACCTGGAGATGATACCAAAGGCAGCAGGAGAAAGCACCTCTTCTAGCTGTGCATATCTGGAGGATTGAAGGAGGAGAAGCATGTATTTCTTCGAGTTTAAAGCTGCCTGAATGAGCTGTCTAGACTCGCAGAACCATATATGCACAATGCGCCATAAAGAAACAAGTAGCATTTTAGTAATGGCCATTGACTGTGGGGTGGTTGTCCCCTGAGAAACCTCTCAGGTCTCATTGTTAACTTGGTGCTAGAATCAGGAAGTGCAGACAACTCCAAATACCAAAACTGATTTCACAATCAACGTGTGTGCTGCCCTAGCAGGTTACTACATAAGCTGCTCAAATGAAATATAAACCATCTCGCCTCCTGAGTAAGCACACTCCTTCTGGGCTGGCGTCACTGCTGCTTTGAAGAACATGATGGCATTATGGGCAAACTGCAAAGTCGCTGGATGCCAGTGACATGCAGAAGTTGGAAAGCTGAGTGTTGCATGTTAGGGATGCGTTGCTCTTTGTCTTTGGAGGTATGAGTCATCCTGGAGAGCTGCAGCTATCTGTTCAAGAGGGAGACTCCATTCCACCACCCATCCTCCTCTTCCCTCCCTCTCTGCATCAACATTGAATGAAGTAAAATAATTCAACCCTGACCTTCCACTCTTTTGGCTTCTCTGGAGGAGATATGCCTCCAGACTTGATGCCGCTGCAGTGTTCTCCCCTATCTCTAAGTGTCCTGCTAAAGCACAAAAAGAAACAGCAAGGAAATCAGGGACAGATACCACGTGGATGTCAGTGGTGAGCAGACTTCACCCTTTGTCCCATGGTGCCCAATGCAGGAGGTGGCACAATGCAGAAAGTCCCGTGGTTGGGGTGGAAGGATGCCAGTACAAGCATGTATGTGTGTGTATGCACATGTGTACACACACATGCATTTGTCCACTGGCTGCATGGTCCTGTGATTTCCTCTAGCTTTAGAGGTGCTAGAGAGGGAGCAAGTTGTGTGCTGCTGCTGGGAGGGCATATGATCTGCTGCAACCACACAGGGACTAGGGAGTGGGACCTACTGGGAGAGTTTCTGCTCCCTTGTCTATCTTGGTAAATCTGCACCTAGAAATCACATACCTCTGAGTCTGTAGGGGAATTGCATGAGGACTGTAGCAGCTTCCTCTGACCTGCTGCCACGGTCCAGATGACAAATTCTGCTGGACAACAGAGTACTTCTGTTCTTGTTCCACTCGTTCAGAGCCTCTCCAGCTTCCCCATTCTGTTGCTCTAGGTCCCAGGTATTTCTCTCTTTGCCTTTCCCTGAACCACACTGGTATGTGATTGCCTCCCAGCTAATTAATTCCTTGATCCTCACATTGCCCCCTGAGGAAGGGTAATATTGCAATCTCATTTTAGCAGACGGAGAACTGATGCATGCAGAAGGCAAGGCTCCAGTTCAACAGATCACTCAGGGCACAGAGCTCGGTACTTGGCTGAGTCAGAGCCCATGCGAATTACCTGATGTCACCCTGGCAGGGAAAGTTCACCTGTAAAAACAGCTTAAGGGAGAAGTATACACTTTGTGCTTGTTAGCTCACATCCTGAAAGCAGTCTACTTGAAGTGTAGGGCTCAAGTGGGGTATGGTGCTCACTGAGAAGCAGGTCAATTAGCCCGTCTAGTTACCTTGCTACTGGTGAGAGCAGCTGCTTTCAGCCTGCCTTGGGCAGGTATATCATGCCCTGGAAATGCAGACACTGAACTAGGGTGCTAATTGTGTACAAAGTATGATGTTGTCTCCTAGTGTCCTGGCTCTTGAGAAGGATTCATCCCACCTGAAAGATCTACAATGTAGCTGTCTACCTCTGAGCTACTTGTCTAGACTCTAGACTTTATTGCCAACAGGATAAAACAGACATTTGGGGGGGGCAAGTCATTTCATCCTAAGGGAGACATCTAAGCCAAGCCAGGAGGGTGAATCACACCTGATGAACAGCTGTTTCTCTCTCCAGTCTCAAAGATACCAGATGACTGTGTCAGATGGAGACACACAAAACAGGGATGTCTAAAGTTAGGTGAAATGAGTTCCAGCTTGGTTAGATGTCCAGAGTTATATTTCCTGGGTTGGAGCAAGACCAAAGGAAGTACAGAGATACCTCATGGGCCAGGATCTGGAGGTAACATTGAGTCATTATTTGGCAACATGGGATTACCTGCACCTTCTTCTCCAGGGCAATAGTCTCCATGCTGTGAGGGAGGGGATTGCTGATACTCTAGTGCCCAGTCTCAGAGCCATTGCCTGAGCAGGACTCTATCTTAGGTTGTTCAAGAAGACAGTAATGAGTTCATGTCGCAGTGAAACATTTCCTAGCTCCCTGTCTACATTTCAAGACAGTGAAATGTGAGGCTGAAAGTTCCTTGGACGGATTATTCCCACTCAAATACCAATGCCATAAAAAAAAAAAAAAAGAAAAAAGGCACACAGACTTGAATGAGGAAGCCCTCCAGTCTACTGGGAGACATGGTGATAAAGTATGGCTACACTGTGACCTCGGCTATCTCACAGGTCGCTCCTGATAATGTGAACTTATTACTCTATATTAAAGTTCTTTAGCCTACAGATAAACAAAAAGTCCTCATCAGTCTCTACTTTTACACTTTCACTGCTCCCTCCTCTTTTTCAACATGAAAGTAGTGAAAGAAAAAACTTACTCTCTGGAGCTTACTGTCATTTTATCCACCACAAAACACTGACCTTGATGTGAACTAATTAGGATTGCAATAGATTATTAATACGAGTCGGTAAGGTGGATTTTTGTCATTCTAAAAGAGGCCTTTGAAGATAACAGCCATTTACACTTTCATGATCTCATCCCAAGTGCTCAGAAGAAAGCCTATAAACTAATAAAGTAGAATTCATCCAGGGGCACTCTGCACACACAGTGGAGTATCACCCTCCAAACCCTTATTCAGGATAGCAAATGAAATCTGCTTGGCTTCTTTTAAATTCCAACACAAATCAGGATTAAAACAACTTTTGGTAATAAGTAGATCTCTGATGATCTAAAGACACACTGGTTCATTTTATTGACTTAGAGAAACTCAATGACATATCAAATGCAACCTTCATACTTTAACAACTGAGGTCACCTTGAGAAAAGTGATACTGAGCTCAGTGGTATGAAACCTCTCTCCAGAGTGCAGCTTTGATTTACAAGGTGAAGTAAGGTCTTCCTCATGTGAATATACATTTGTAAAGTCAGTTTGACTTAGAACAATGCATGAATTTTTTTAAAAAAGCAGGTAACTAAGAATCTGTTGCTCCTTATACAAATTAAAATGGTCTTGTTGAAAACTCTATTAAATGATCTGCTCTTCTAAACTGACAAGCTGGTTTTGAGGAGATCTGCAAATCTGAAATGGAAAATGAGTCAAGCCCAGAAGTATGTGCTGAAAGCCCCAACTCACTAGGTTGTCAGGGGCATTTAGTCCAGAAATACATTTAAAATATCGTTTAAGAAATGCTTTGCTTCCTTTACGAAATCCCTTGGCACATGCTGTGTAGCCGAGGAATGCAGTGTACTGTGGCCATCACCGATTCCACCTGACCCATGGCCCTGGTGGGTGGCAGCAGGACCTCTTCCTTAACTCCCCTCTGAATCAGACAGGCTGGGGGAATACAGCCAGAGGAAGAAGGATTAAAAGAAGGGAAAAACTCATCTCCTTGTTCAACCCTTTGCTACAGTTGCAGGAGTACTCCACAGGGAGCAGGAGTGCTCAAAACATGCACTAGATCCAGTTCAGCTTGTGTGTTCACCCTACCGGCCATAGTTAAATGTTATGCTGATTGATTTCAGAGCAAGCTTGATCTAAATCAGAAGGGCAAAAGATACAGGCAGCCTGAGCTTTGAAGTTAAAAGGGCTTCTGTATTTAGTGCTACTGAAGATGCCAAGTAGAAGCTCAGCGCATCAATACACACAGAGAATCTGTTGCAGGGCTGAAGCCCCTTGGTAAGCCTTCCAAAGCAAGGAACCAACAGTGAGACCCCTGAATAAGCAGGCTCAGGGCTTGAACATTCAGAACTCAGACAGCAGTGCCCTGGATCCACACTTTCCATTGGGGCAGTCAGGTAGGGGTCTGCCCTGAAAAGGGAGGATATGCCTGTGCTACCCATCAGGGCAGCAATGCCTGGAGGACAACTGGAGGGAGCCTGCTGATGCCTCAACTTTCTGACACACCTCCCTGCCCCTTCTCCTGGAGCTCTTTCCGGGGGGGACCCTGGACAACCAGGCTGCTTGGAAATGTGCACTGCAGCCCCAAATTTAGTGTACTGACATCCCGATCTTAATTTCTGGTTTGTGTACAGGTAGGTGCTACCAGAATAGGTGGAGTAAGGAATGACAGTGTTGAAGGAAGACTGTAATCCAGTATAGAAAAGAAGTGTCAACACATGTCAAGTGTTGCAAAATGTCCCAGTGTGGAAGAAATAAAGTAATTCCCAGTATTAACCAATAAACATCTGTTGTGTTGCCAGATTGAGGAAGATTTCTTTCTGGAATAGGAAATGTGTGATGTTTTATACAAACAACAGTTTTGTTTTGTTTTCAGTATTAAATGTCTTTAAAAAATCACCTTTAATATACTAAACATTTCTGAACGGATTGAATTGTCTACCTTGCTATAACCACATTTCAAAGTGCACCCTGTGACTAGCCTGTCTGCTCAGAAGCATCATGTAAAATTATTCTTCTCTGTTAGCAGTTATGAACCTACGAAACATTGACACATCAAAAACTTTTTAGAAACTTAGATGACAAGTCATCATTATAAGCAAAAATAACTTTTTCCCATTTAAGAAGCTATCTCAAAGCTAAACTTAATTGTGATATGTAAGCAAATACTAAGTAAATATTTAAGTAAGAGTAAGAATAAGACCAAGTAAGTAATTTATATTTAATGTAAAAATCCAATGTGATGGCAAGAAACAAGGTAATTGTAGGTTACAGATTGTTGGTTTGGTCAGGGAAAAAAAACAAAACAAAACCAAACCAACTTCAGAAATTGTCTTAATTGAAATATTTTCTTATGTCTACATTTCCACAATTTAAAAAAAATTGCAACATTTTGAAAGAATTCATTTAAATTTAACCAGAAATTATATATTTGCTGTTGTTGTTTTGCACCTGTCAGTATTTTAGGGCCATCAGAGAAACAAAACAAAAACTCCATTTATTTGCGCAGGTCTTTAATCTGTTTAAATTAATATGCTGTATTACTCACTTTTTCCCCAACATGATCCTAAAATGATCACTTAGCTACACTCACATTAGTCTCTCCTGCCAGTGAATTAAATATGAAATGGTTTGTTCCCCCATCCTCCAGCAGCTCTTCCCCCATCCTCACATGCTCATTTAGCCAGTCTGAACTTACAGATAAGCTGATGATGAGACACTAGGAGGCAAAACCAGACAATTACCTAGGCAAATGTTTGAAGGATTTGGGCCCTGCGGCAAAAATGGTGTTTACTGAAGACTGAAAACACCATTTCTACTCAGTACAAGCCAGTGTGTCTGAACTCAGCAGTTCTGGATAGTGGCCACCAGTGGACTCAGAGCAAGGTTTATAGGTGCAAGATAACATCATGCTCCCGTCTGCATTTCATCACCGCAGGGCCTTTTTCTGTATTCTTAAACAAAGGTATGCAAGTACCAACAGAAGTGTACTTTGCCATCTGCCTTTATATTCACTCGTAACATAGTTATTAATTTATTTATATGCTGAAGACCACCCGGACAAGGTGCAAGGGCACATCGTCGGCCGGCCTAGTTAGCAGAAGAAGGTGAGCTTACATTGGCCGAGGAGCTGTCTTTTGGTCTAATTCTGCACCTTTCAAAACTCACAGAGTACAAGTGGGGTTGAAGTGCCTCACATACTCCTTTTTTCCTCTCTACTTTTCTCCTCAAAAAGTGTTTTGGGGCAAAGAGACTGCAGTAAGAGTCAAGCTGAGAAGGATCAAGAACATAACACTGTTGTATTTCACACCACTCCTCTCACACAGTCCTCCATTTACCCATTCCCATCTGCACAGTCCTGGCAATGCAACCAGTGATGACACTGGCAAAAATGGAGGAGATTGGTCTAGAAAGAATAGAAAAAGGACATGGGAAAGCTGTTGAATTTCACAATCAAACTGGACAGGTGGACCCAGTCACTAACAGCACTGCAGCAGTTCTGATGACTCAGGAGTCTCCATTAGCCCTTTGATGGTAGCAAACAGGTACATGGGAAGGCCACTCTGCATTTTCAGGCTGGTTCAGTAGTAGGGAGCAAACTGTCGCTCCAAGGAAATGCTCAGCCACATGCCTCCTGTCTGATTTGGTCAGATATTGCCATTAACATAGTAAATGGAAAAAAAACCTGTATGGGACAGATCTGCAGCCCCTTCCTCCCTCTGCTACCCACTCTCAGTGGGAAGAAGGGTGCAACAGAAAGGGCAGGAAAAGACTCTAAAACATTAGTTTCCAGAGGATATACATTTAAGACATCTGTGCAACAGAACTGGATGAGTGGATGAAGAGAGTTCACCAAGGCAGAGATGGATGACCAAGACAAAGATCAGACTCCTGACTTGAACTCAAGAGTGAATGATGTCTGGAGACAGGCTGATCCTCCACCCAGGCTGAGCTGCTTCAATGCCAGGAAACAGAGGAACTCAGCCATGCTGGCATCTGAGCCCAGCACCTTTCACAACCTCTGAGATCTCAAGAAATGTCCCAAAATGCTAGGTAAATGGAACAGGTGTTAGACACACTGATAAGAAGCTATTAATAGCACTAACTCTGCTGGAGATAAGGTTCTCAGTAAAAGTGTGACAAACTAGGTGCCTATATCTCATGCTTAACCCACCAGGCATGGTTTTACAGAGCAAGTCCCTGGCGACCAAGCCTTAGCCACATTTAACTGCCAGGATAAAGCTATAGTTTCCATAAGCAATCCACTGGCTTTGTTTTGTAAATATATTTTCCCACAAAGAAATGAGGGGCATGCTGCATCCAAGCATGGGGAATTTGTCTTGTGAGGAGACAGCATTTCCTCAGTCCTTCCTTTATTTTTTTTTCCTTCTTCTTCAAATGTGAAAAATAAGTTGTATGACGGCCTTTGGTGGAGATGTCTGCAACAAGGCCTTCATTGTCTCAGACAGGTGTGAGATTGGAATTGATTCAGTGCCAACAACCCCAGTATCAGAGCCAGCTCTGTGAGCTGAAAACATACACCAACCATCCAGTAATACCATTGCAGCCAGCCAGAGACTCAACAATTTAAGGCTTAACACACACACAACATAAATCAGATGAGGATGTACCAGCCAACCGTCAGCTTCTTGGGCAGATGCCTGCAGACTGTCTGTGCAGATCAGACCTTGCCTGTTTCAGTTATTGGAAACATTTTTTTTTCATATAAAGATGAGAGGCTGGGTGGAGCAGCTAGCTCAGACACATTTACGTTTGCCCTATCTTGCCCCAACAGCCCTCCTTTGCTTGCTGTTTGGAGGCAGTCCTTCTTGTAAAGTCACTTTATTCCAAGTGCAGGAGGGAAGGAATTACATCTTAGGGAAATGTTTAATGTACAAATACAAAAATCACATGGACACGCACTCAGTATGCACCACCCTCTTGAAACAAAACTGTTCCCTTCCATGGGAGTTTAGGAGGCTCTGAACATGATTGAACAAGTACAAGAATTAGCACAGCTGATTCTTTCTTTCTTTCTTTCTTTCTTTCTTTCTTTCTTTCTTTCTTTCTTTCTTTCTTTCTTCCCTTCCCTTCCCTTCCCTTCCCTTCCCTTCCCTTCCCTTCCCTTCCCTTCCCTTCCCTTCCCTTCCCT
>JANHGN010012977.1:39961-56124 GCA_024605025.1 Megaceryle maxima | reverse complement strand
CTTTCCTTTCCTTTCCTCTTTCCTCTTTCCTCTTTCCTCTTTCCTCTTTCCTCTTTCCTCTTTCCTCTTTCCTCTTTTTTTTTTCCATGGATATATTTCCTTTACTTTTCCAGGAAAAACTGTTTTCAAACTCTCCTCTCTGTCTTTAACTTCTCACCTGCTTCAGCCTAGTCCCTGCTCTAAATATGGCCAGTGCTGGTGGCCTCCTGCTCCACCTCAAGGTTCCAGCACATCTATGGAGGGATCCCATGTGGTACCCCACCACCTCAGGCTTGGCCACCTGTGGGTGACCCACAGATGTGCTAGTGATGGCAATGGCCTCCCTTGTGCCCAAGGCATCTGGCAAACCCTGCTCCACCTGTTTTCTCCCTATGCCCTAGCAGCTCAGTTTTAGCTGCCCTTGATTCCCAGCTGCAAGCTTTTCTCCCTTCTCCATCTGCTTCAAACTCAAGGAGCACCTCTTGAATTTCATAACACAGACTGGCAGATCTCATAGACCCTTGCTGAGTGAAAGGGGGGAGTGGAGAGAGGCTTCTCCAGGCCAGGGCTGACTCCTCCAGGTCCCAGGCTGGTCTCCTGCCACATCAACCCATGAGACTTGTCTACTGGCTGGGCGATGGGAGAAGGCTTGCAAGGGTGGAGGCTGGGGAGCGCCATCAGCACAAGAGTCTGGCACAAACACCCAGGTATGTGCTTAAAAGCTGAAGCAATCTGAAAGAGAGCTTTTCAAAAAAGTATTTGCAGAGGAGGGGTAAAAATCACAATACACTAGCAATCCATTTGTATCTAGGTAAGAGTTAGTTGGCAAGTCTTGGTTTACATTCTCTTGAAATGGATCTCTCCCTTTTGTGTGGTTCTTTTTCAAGTTAACACGAGTGTTCACTTTTACATTGTATGGCAGAGCAACAGCACTGTTTTCTGGTGGATACATTCCTCCATGACCTAATTAATACTGAGTTCAAATTTACAAATGGTTTGCGTGTAAAATTGCTCATATACATACAGGTCTCAAGGGTATCAAAGAGACTATTCTTTTGAGAAGTTATTCACATGCTTTGCTGCAGAATGAAGATCATTGTTTGGACTTGGGATCTTTAAAATTAAATATACTTCTAGTAACTTTATGCAATGAGAACCAAAATCATCATAAACAATACGCTTGCTCAGCTAACTGTAAATCATCATTACACTAATAAAGTGGAGAATCACTTCTGACAAAATGTGTTTCCTACAGGACAAAGGACATAGCAGCTTGAAGCAGGTTCTCTGGATACTGGAAACTTATCAATGAATAAAGCATTGAATATGTAACCTTTTGCCATGCAAAAGATTTTTTATTTCATTGGTTTTTATTGGTAATTTTCACCTGAATTTCATCTGCCAGAAGCTAAGGGAACCTAAACTGGCCAGGTCATATCTAAAAACTCAGATAACTGTAATTATTTTAAATTGCAGAGGATGCAAACTGCAATGGTTTATATTCTAAAGTGTGCCTAGTGATCCTGTTCCATTTTTGCCCAATCAGACATGCAAAACATCTCTTTTTGCAGATATCTGGGCTCCTTGAAAGTGCCTAGAGTTGAGCACTGAATTTTGGAAGCTTAGAATCACTGATCTTGAACTGAGTATCTTGCCCAATGCAGATAAACCACTAAACCTCTGAAACAGATCTGAACATTTATTGTTGGAAATAAAGCCAACTCTGAAAGCAAACCCACATCTCTTTCATATGCTTTTGTTTTTCAGTGCTTTTAAGAGAGAGTTGTATAAATGCTGTGAAAATGGTCAGAGACAGACAATCATCTATTTGACCATATAATGTGCACTTCCTCACATAACTGATTGTTTTACTGAGCACATCCAAGCCCATTGTTCTTCGCATGTGAACAATCTCAATTTATAGAGGTCATAATGTACTCAATGCACGGGGAAAACTTATAAATAAGTTTGCTAAGGGTGTACTGTGTACTCAGTAAAGTAAAAGGAGCCCTGTGAAGCTTCTAACCACGTGGGATCATTTAGAGATCTGCTTGATGCAATGTCTTGTTAAAGGCATGGCAGCGGAAGAGACAGGGGCATGTCTGCACTTGATGCTTTGAAAGGACAACCCCCCCCCTCCCCGGGATAAATCCTACTGGTGAAGAAAGCAGAGACTGCACCATTCCTCTTGAATGCAAAGCCCCTTTGCTGCTAAGAGCATAGGTAGCTACTGCAGAGCTAGAAGGGTTGATTTCACTCCATCCAGATCTGTCTGCACCTCCCAGAACATGTGGGCTCTGTATACTGAGGTGAGGTTTTCACCTCAGAAACAAACATTCGAATACTAACTCATGTGCTAGTCTTCTCATTTCTTCCTTCTTTGTTTTCTATATGTCAAATAGGATGGTTGTCTGTGGTTACTCTGCTCTAACACCTCAGCATTTCAAGTTTGGAGAGGCTCAAGTCAGTATTTAAGGGAAAATAATACACTGAATTACAAAATCAAAGTGGTATCTTCTGGCACATGGGCAGTATCAGCTGAATAATAAATTGGTTTCAGTGGGTGTTTGTTTTTAGGGTAAGGAGCTTTTATTTATTTTTTGTTTGTTTTATTTACCATGGAAGGTAATTTGAGCTCTGGTATCAAAACATGTCATGTTCTGCCAAGAGGGGATTAAAGAGAAGAACGCTATGGAAAGAAACTGGGTTTGTCAGTAAAGAACTGAGAGAGATTTTATTTACTGGAGTTTTGCAATCATCGTTTTTAATCTTCCTCACAACTGGGCCATTCAAAGGCCATGAATATGCTTCAAGAGCCTGTGGGGAATGACCCAAAAACCAAAGAGTGGCTGCCTCAAAGGCTATCAAACACATGGCCACACCTTGCCATCCAAAGTTCAGGATGGCGGAAGCACCTACCTCTGGGGAAGGTGGGGATATTTGCTTTAGACATCTCCAAGCACACTGATGCCACAGGTGAGATTTAGCACTGGGCAAAAAAGCAATGAGCCAGAATAAGGTGTTTCCATGGAAAAGCAAGAGAGCCCAGTGATCCATCTAATCTCAACAGCAGATAGAAATGTCCCCCGAGGTAGAGTGTGTTTAAGCTGACATCCTGAAAGATGATGAGCCTTATCAGTTGCCCCAGAAATGAAGAGGAGAGGAGAGCGGGCAGAGGCTCCACCTTAGAGAGATGACTCCAGCACTGCTGTACCATGAGAGAGCTAAAGGAGCAAGAAGTGATCCCGAGTAATTCATTCTTTTCCCTGGTGACCACAGTGACTGCCAAGAGCACTAACACTAGATTGGTGGCATCAATGCAGGCACAAGATTCCTGCACTGGGTCAGAGAGCAGCTCCACTTTTGCAATGACATAACGGAGAAGGGACTTTGGCACACTGAGTGGAAGATGACAAAACAAAACAAAACAAATGAGAGAGGATTTCTGTGCAAGTTAAAAACTGAACTGGGGATACTTGTCCCTACCTGCAAGCTCTGTTTCTCTTAGCAGTATCCATCAGCTCGCCGTTGTTCTCATGTGGTAAAAGACATGGATTGATTAATGAAAAATAAAACTATGTCTGGGCACGAGCTGATGAATTTTATCGCTGCCTAAAGATTCAGCTAGACAGCTAGAGGGATTTCCAAAGGCATCTCCATAGTTGTCACTGATTTCTCCATGGCTTTGGTGCTTGGGCACTATCAGAAATCTTGCTAAGACATCTTTCTGTATGCTAAGTTTTCCTAAATACTCTGAAAAATCAAGCTCTAAGTAGCTTGCCAAAAGATATGAAGAATGACTGAATAAACTTAGAACAAAGTACAGATCTCTGAACTTCCCAATTTCTGCTTTAAAGCCAAGTTTTCCTTTTCTTTAGTTAAATTCATCTTTTAGGATGCTCTATGTGGAGGACAAAAGGAGGGGTGGGGAAAGCAGAAGAAAATTCAGTGTAAGTGGAGACATTGCTTGGGGACTGAGAACATATTTGTTACCTTATCTACTGCTTTTTTTAATCTCAGGAAGTGCCAGGCAATTGGAATATGAAGATTAGTATCTTTTATATATATCGACACTTGAAAATCTTCTGGATTAAAGACCATTACATAACTCTTTCCATTAGTGCCTTAAGTTGATGCAAAAGCTAAACAATTTCAAGCACTTTTTTTTTTTTTTTTTTTCTAGAGCTGAATGTGAGGAGGTATGGGAGGCTCTTGAGCAAGGCTTATGCCCTGGAGCTGGGCATGCGGCTTGCGATGTGGGAAAGTGTTGAGGAACTGGCTTCCTCACCTTGCTCTGCCCTGAGTGGGAACAGATGGAGGAGACACAAATCTGTGGCTGAAGGGGATGAATTCTTGAAGTGCACAGAGGGGCTGGCAGGACAGATTCCTGCCACCCTCAAATGGGAAAAGTCTTTCCCTTAACCAGCAAATCACAAGGTCTCTGGCACCAGTGCTGGAGAGGTGGCTGAGCCTGCATCAGTGGGATTTATACAGAGAATTGCGGAAGATCTAGAGGTCCACATGGGAGTAAGGAGGGCACAGGGAATTTGCATGCAGAGGTTTTGTCATTAAGATCAGTGACAGAGCAAAGGGTTGGGAAGATCCCTGAGCATCTTCCTGCTCATACTGGAGAATGAAATTTCTCTTGTTTTGCTTTGGTGAAGCCACAGGTATAGAGAATTGATTGAACAGAAGAAAATATGGGCCTGGAGAGCATCTCCTGGGCTCTGCAGCCCAGCCACATCTTGTGTTCTGCACTTACATAGCACAGCAAGATCTGTCTTAAATTATGTCTGTGATAGCCCCTGGAAGGCTGCCAGGGCTGCTCTGATACCTAGGAACCATCTTATAATTTCCAGCCTAAATTCATTGACGGTCAGTTTACAGAATAACCACTTGTTCTTGAGCCAACACTGTCCTTTGGCACAAATGTTTCTCCTCCCTCCCCACAGTTGAACGTCTCTGCTGTGTTTATTGACTGTAATTATCTTCCTCCCAGCCTCTGTTTTTGGCATGTTGCATAAACCCAGCTCTGCTAGCCTTTTCTTTAAGGTAAGGTCTTTATTCCTCTTGTCATGCTAACAGCCCCCCTTTGCACCCATTGCCATTTGAATTACATTTTTCTTGAAAATGGGATGATCATTATTTCATCTGGACCTCAGATGAGATGTTTTAAAAAACTTTCTACACTGCTACTAATACAGTATCCCACCTATGGTATCTCAAAATGGCAAAACTGGTGGCCTGCTTCTGGCAGGGGAGGAGGGAAGAGAGATTTCTGACACTGGATGGAGGGAATTCCTTGGAACTGCTTTCATTCCTAGGTTGCTGCTGGGTATCACCATCCTTCTTGTGTGTCACAGCACAATCAGCCCTGCAGATAAGCAGCATCTTGGCAGAGGTGACATGTCATGGTAACAAAATTTTATCCTTGTCAAAATTAGTGTTTGGAGAGGACCCAAATATCATTACCAACTTTACAAATCAAATGGAAGACATGTCTCTTGTCATAAGGAGCCTATTTCCACACAGGATGAAATGACTGCGTGAGAAATGATGGCTGAAAACTGGAGCCAAGAAAAAAATGGACACTATGAATCTGCAGGTTAGTTATATTATGCACATCTTTTCTATATCTTTACCATACTGGTATTTTTAGTCTATATAATATATTCTTTATATACTATAACCTCACAAACATCCTCTAAGATACAAATATGGCGGGTGTTAGTTCACAGCAAAATGAGAATTTCCCTTGGCCAGAAATGCTACACAGCTTAACTTTTGCACTTCTACAGATGGCAAGAGTCATATTTCTGCTGCTCTCTTTTAGTTTATGCTTTAAAGCAGACTTCCTAAGATGTGGTCCAGTTTGGTTGACGCAAGTTACTGAACAAAAACAGGAGCACCTGTGCCTGCCAAGCTACAGGATGGATTCAGATAGCCTTAAATAGGAGGTTTATATATATTTGTTAGTAGGGGTGTGAAAATGTTTCCCTAGAGTGGACTTCTACTAGACTGAATGAAAGAAAAACTGTTTTGCTAATCCCATTCACATGTTTGTATGCTCATTTCTTCGGATGCAAACTCATTTATGACACAATAAATAGAAGAAGGGTGAGTCTGCTGCTAATGATACTGTACTCTGTATAAAGAAAAACTGTGGAGGTTACTCATGGCATTATATTAAAGTATTATGCACTGAGCAATAGCTAAGAATCAAAGAATCATACTGTACTTTCAGTAAAAAGATGTTTCTCTATATAAAATTTCCTTTCTGATAGAGCCAATTGGAACCCTTCCAGCTACACAGATTTATTTCACAAAATATTTTGGGAAAACATTAATATTTCAAGAAAATTCCTGCAACCTCTTGGTGGCTGTGGCACTTGAGCTCCAGGATGGCTTCACTTCCTTCCTCTCCCCATGCAGCAGCTATTTTGTGGCTACTGGAGACCTCACCAGGAGCAGGATCCCAGCACACATTTGCCACGTTGGCTGCCCACATCAGGAGATGGGTGATGAGGGGAGCTCCACCAGAGGGGATCTCCCCTGGACGTTAGGAAAACATTAATGATATGGCTTGTGGTGGGGAAACTGTTCCAGGGTTAGGGAGGAGGACTCCCACACGTTCAGGAGAAGCACTGAAGCCAGGGAGCTTGGCATCCCTGGCCACGCTGATTGGAAATGACATGCTCACTGCCAGGTCCTGTGCTGTCTGCGCTGCCCATCACTGCACTGGTGTGACTCACTCTCTGCTACTCTGCCAGCCAGGGGGAGGCAGGAACGGTGCCGATAGGAAGGGTGCCAAGCTCAGGCGGCACTTGCTGGACATTCTGGGGAGTTTTATTTTGGGATGGAGAGGTCAGGTGGTTAATCAAGTGGAAATGGGATGATACTCTGTTAAAGTGCCATGTACTCACTCTGCAAGCAAGGAAAGATGAGGAGATGCAGAGGTGTCCAAAGAGAACACAAAAATATCAGCATTTACAACATTGCACAACAGAAAGAGCTGGCAAAAGCCTGTTTATCCATTTTGGCAGAGAAGCTATGAGCACATTGATCTGGATTCTCAAAAGCACCTGAAAACTGCATTTTGGAGCAACAAAACACAGAGGCAGAGTGACAGCCGCGTCAAACCCTGCTCTGAAATGCTGCTTCTTGAACACTTCTAACTCTATTAACCTACGGCCTATTAAGCTGATTTAAAAGTGGAAATATTAAAAATCAGGGCAGGATACAGCCATAGTAGGAACAAAGCCATTTTAATTCCCTGGGCTTAAACACCGCCCTTGACTCCACTCCTGTGTTTCACCGGTTCATGGGAACCCTGATAAACTTGGTCTGTTTTTGGTGTAACGAGATTACGATAGCAAGGACCTTGAAATGTCTCTTAAACAAAGCGTATTGCACCTGGAGGAAGACAAAAGGCTGGCTTGTAACAAAATAATCTCTCTGTCATTATGTTTCATACTAATTCAAAGAGCTGATCTTTAAATGATCTCTCTTGCTTTGCTATCGGTGCTAATTCTGCTTCTTCGCTTAAAGATCTGTCAGCAATTTTATTACAGCCTCTTGTTTCCAGGGATTTTAGACTTGGTCATAAAAGCATGGTCCCAGCTGAAACTTAACATATAAAGTTACAAATTAAAAAAAAACAAAAAAAAAAAAAAAAAAAAAAAAAAAAAAAAAAAAAAAAAAAAAAAAAGGCAAAAAAGCCCCCAAGAAGTGAGCAAGCTCAGATATTTTTAAGGTTATAAAAGCTTAAAAAGAACCAGAAGTATGTAGCTTGAAGAGATTATAAAGATTATTTGTTTTCCCTAGACAGGAGAAATAGATTTATTTTATTTCATCTCATCTTTTAACCTATGGGTAATTAATAAAAAAAAAAAATAAATCTTTAATCGCCTGGGTTTGGATGCTATTCCTAACACCATTAGTTAGAAATTTATTTAAGCAATTTATTAAATCTACATTAATTCCTCCAAAAGAATACCTTCTTGGCCTGATGACTTCATGCATTTAAAATGCTTCTATTGGCCCTGAAAAAAATTATATTGTAAAGGAATCATATAAATTCCTATTTATGTAAAATGCTTGAAATACAGATCTACATTAACCACTGTAAAGTGAGTAATTATGCATTTAGTATTTGGTTCAGGCTGGTGTTAGAAGAAACTCAACCATAGTATGTAGATAGATGTATTTCTAGTTGTTATGTATCTAAACTTAAATGCTCATCAAGGGTCTTACCTAAACTTTCCTGAACAACACCCCAGCACAGCTCACATGGCTCTGTCTGTTTTCTTTTCCCCTCTGTGCAAAGGAAAGGGTGAGTAAAGGTTGAAGTGTTGGCCAGGTTTGGAGCTTTAACTGCATATCCCTACTCTGTACGTGTAGGTCAAATCCTTTGACATTACACGCTTGGTACTGGCACAAAGTAATCTTTCAACTTAAACCATGTGTGATGTGGTGGAAGCTTTTCCCCCCTTCTGTTCCCCCTTGGTCTGTGAATTGGCTATGGTTAGATCTTTTAAACGAACAGGTGTACTTTCTCCCTCCTTGTGATATGAAAGAAGCATAAAACTCGATTATAGCAATTTACGGTCTCTTAACTTGCTTTGACTTGTATCCATGACACAAGCAGCTTTATGCTCACATTCAAGACCTGGTAAAATAGGAAGTTAAAATTAACCTCAATCCTTTTATAGATGAAAACCTCAACAAATAAACAGTGGTTTAGTGGCATGGCAAGCTGCCCCTTTAAATCTAAGAACTAGTCTGTGAGATGTCTATTTTGAGTTAGTTTTTTTTTTTTTTTTTTAAATATAATTGGACTTGGATGAATAGAGGAGTAGCTTGTGATTCATATTGGTATGAGTTAAAGAGAAGTTTACACTACTACGTGGAAATCAGCAATGTATGGGGTTTTATGGCTTTTATTATGCCTGTATAAAAAGCAGTCTGTGCTCTTTTCACTGAAAGAGTTTCAGTAGGAGTGTTTCAGGATGCAAAGATGTGCAGATATGTATGGAGCAGGTCAGAAGTGTTTTGGCTTTGGAGGCCTGTGTTCTGAAATGTAGTGCTGTTCATTAAAAATAAAAAATAAATATCTCAACTCTCTAGAGATCACACAGGAGATCAGCCTGAAAGCTAATCATACTTTGAACACTGAGGAAAAAAATGATGGTGCTGGAGCTCCTTCTCACCTGAGCCCTTTTCCCCTACTATGATAGCATGACCCTGAAAAGATGAGCCCCAGAAATTTTAAGGTGTCTGCAGCAGAGACAGTCCCAAATGACAGAGGCTTCAGTTTGAGGCTTATTTCACTGATAGCAATTGCAAGCCTCGACAAATTGCTCAATGGATAATGTGCACATCTCAAAGGCAGAGGTAAAGGGGACCCAGGAAAAAGCAGCCCGATAGGCGAAGAGGGAAGGTATCAATGAGGAAATGTTAGCAGTTCAATTTCTATTATTTATTGAGCTATGTCCACAGCCAAAATGCATTAAAATCTTGTTTGCAAAGAGCAAAGAAGAGCAAGGTACTAAAACTGTTTCTGAAGAGAGCAGATGAATCCCTGGCCAAGCATGAAAAGCCTATTGCTCTGAAGTTGTACAAGCAAGGGACTTTCACGGGGAACCAGGGAAGAGGGATACTCAATATTAAACCCAATACTCTGCTAAGCATATAGTGTTCCCAAGAAGCTGAAGAATGTGAGCCTGCGACTGATACCTCCACCCACACTGGCTGCTGAGTAGCCATAATAATGTGTGCATCTTCATTTATAGGAACAGAGTTGTATGCAGGAGAAACCCAGCATGGTTTGCTCTGCAAATCAGAAAACAAAGTGAGGGGAGCTGCCAGGGACTGGGAGAAATTCAGGATTGGATCCTTCACCTGAGCTGAGCTGGCATGGCTCCAAGGAGGGAAGCAGTTGGGTGATCCCTCCAACTGTCATTTTTTCCTCCTCTTTCTACAGTATGGCACATGACATTGCATTGATTTATTTCCCGTGCTTCTCAAAAATGCCTGCTTCTGCTCACAGCAAAGTCAACAGCAGATTTGCAGTAGATTTCACTATGCCAAAATCCCTCCTAGTCCTGGGAATAAAAGTATGTAACAAACGTTTGCCTTGGGTAAGTGATAACCTTTTTCTACGTGCAACAATGTACCTTGGTTTTAATAATAAATGCCATAAAAGAACTCATTCCAATTCTCAGTAACTGTTTCTCCCCAGAAACCCAGCAGAGAACCTTAACTGGAGCCATTTCATTCTGGCTGGAAGAATAGAGGAAAACTCCATTAGGAACAGTGCTTGCTGAAACTAAAATGTCTTGCACCCTCCCTTAGCTACATCTCACTATGAATCTGCATTTTAATACATGGTTTGTAGAACACATATTAGCTGACTGTTTAGTGACCTGATTCACTTCTTAGTGAGTTCCAGCTAGTCCAAGGGACAAAACTCGTTTTAGCAGGGACACACTGAGCTCTAGCAGTGGCAGATAAGATTTCAAGCTAGATGATGTGGTTTTACTGGCATCATCCAAGCCTGAGCCTCAGAGGAAATCAGACTCCTGAGTCACTGTTTTGCAGGTTTTCATTCAAATAGAACCCATTGGATAGCCACCAGCAACAGCAATACACTCAAACTAGTTTGCCCACGTCTTAGGACTAAGAGGTCATCTTCAAGGGACAAAGCATGTTGCAGAGCTTGCTTTGCTGCTGCCTTCCTGGGAAAAGTCAAAGCAGGGAGTTGACAGTACTTCTTTCTCATTCAGGCATGCAATGTAATTGAAAAATATCCATTGGGAAATACAGCTACACATTGAAGAAGGCCTGGCATAATGCCTCTTTGCAGGAAAACAACGGCTTTCAAGATGTTATGGTTCAAGCATAGGTGAGGTTAACAAACACCATGAGCTGTACTGACACCTGGAAGACGAGACAGTATGGACCCCTTAAAATCTGTCAGGTCTTAAAAAATACAGACAAATGTTAGGAAGTGTCCTTTCACTTGTTAAAGGCTCTCACTCATTAAAGGCATCCAAGGAGTGTCCAGAAGAGATGGAGGGGACAGATGGGCAGTGCCTATAAGCTCCTGTGCTCTGCAGGCTGAGGGGGGTGAAGGTGGGTGAGCGGGAGAGGATTTCAGGTACTTACCCTGAATCTGACTCTGAGGCTGAGGGTTAAAAGCAGTGGTGTGGTTCAAGGAGGCTCGTGGGTTGGGTGTGGGGGCTGGGTGGTGTGGGCTGACCCTCATGGCTGTACGACGCAACTGCTCCAGTTCACTCAGGCGCTCTGAAAAGGACAAGCTCCCGGGCTTTGTCTGCTCATCTATTTTCTGACGATGTCCTATTGTGGGAGGGGGGGGAAAAAGATCAGAAAAACTCACTGATACATGAGATCTGTTGACTTATTTTCTTGTTTAATTTTTTTTTTCTTTTTATTTTAACCCCTCATCTACTGGCAAAGTAACTAACCAGTTAGTGGCCATCTGAAATGAAACAGAAACCACCTCTCTGCAAGAACAAGAGATGCAGACAAGTCATGCATTGTAACTGAATCGTGAGGCAGCTCAAGACATGGACTAGTCTGAAGAACCAGATCCACAGAAAATTGCAGTGCCTTCTTACACCTTGCACAGGGAGAGAAGGCATTTCTAAGAGGAAGATTGTGGGCATACATAAAAGTAGAAAATACCGATTGTTCCCTGGGCTAAATCTACACTGGAATAATTCCTCAAAAATTCAATCCCAGATTTTCATAAAATACCATAACTGGACAAGTACTATGAGGCTATAAAATAACAAACCCAAACAAATCCTATTTTTTGATCCCTTTACGATGGCTTTTCAGACAGAAATAGGAAAGAAACACCAGAAGCTGGCAGAATTAAAACTGAAGTAGTGAAATCTCTCTTGACATCAGGAGTTTCAGAAACATGATGTCCCACCAGACATCTGACTATAAGAGAGTAGATGCTGGCATTACAGCATCACACAGTGCATGGAGGACTTGGACATAGCCATGTGAGAGTTCATAGCCATATAGAGTCCAACACTCCCAAGGGCAGCCCTTGGAGCACAGTCCCCATGAAGCTCTGGTGCTGCAACAGCTGGGAGGGGACAGGGACGGTGCTGGAGAGGCCCAGCTCCAGCACAACATTGGGGCACATGCAGATTCAGCCAGGAGGGCAGAGACATATGTCATCACAGGCAGGACTGGTTTCAAGATAAGCCTTAGCTAGCAGCGGCGAGCAGTATGCAAGGACTAAGGTAATGTATTTCTAACTGTTGCCTGTGGCTGCTCTCTGTGCTGGGATCCTTTGTGTGCAAACCTGTAACCACAAAGACCACACGGAGCACTTGTTCTTTGGTAGGTATGATGAAAGCACAAATTTTAAATCCTTATTCCACCCTATTAAGAGCTAATCTATTGTCATAAATTTGCAAATCACTTTTGTGTCTACAAGGCTGCCATTTTGGGGGGCTGAAATAGAAACCTTGCAGCAAACTTTTGTTTTTTGAAATGGGATGGTTCAGCCACATTCCCAACCAGGTGGAATCAAAACTTCCCTTTGGAGTATTTCCCTAACCCCTACTATGGCTTTTTCTTCTTAAACATCACAGAAAACAGATCTTCAACAGAAAGTCCCAAAGCAGACTGTCTCTGTCACACAATGCATGTCAAATCTCCAACTCAGAGGTCAAACACCTTTTTCTCTATTTGTTCCCTTGAAGAAGGTGGCATTGTCCCTGTTTTCTGCTCAACACCATAGCTTGGTGTCTGTTTGCTCTTGATTTTTATTTCCTTGTCATGAAGAGTTGCCTTCTGCAACTTGCTTTTCATCTCCATCCTCCTTTCAAGGAGGTGGCCAGTGCTGTTCCTATGATGAGTCCTCTCTCAACTCACAGCTACAGCAGTGAAACAGACTGGCACAAAACTCCTGAAAATAATCCACCATTCCCTATTCCTCACATCCCCATAGGATTTAATACATAAACATTCATAAACATCCAGCTTCTAATTCTGAGTATCAATGCAGCAAATGATCTCCAAAGAGCTCTGTATATGCCCCTTACTCTACAGAGCACTCTTTCAAGCCACCCTAACAGCTCAATCAAGACACAGGACGATTTTATGCACTAAAAGGAAAATGTGCATTTAAAAGCAGTTCCCAGTAGCTGCATTTCTAAAATTAAATTTTATAACTTGTATTATGGTTCCAAATCGCAGTGGCTCGGCATTTCTTCCTGTTGCCAGGCCCTTTGGCACAGCTTGAACTGTCTCAGATTCCACATGTGCTGTAAATTATCCCAAGAGGGGGAAAAAATATTAAAATATAAAAAGACATATTATGCAGTAGCAATTTCATCATTAGGGCTTAAAAAAAAAAAATTAAAAAGAATTAAAAAAAGAGAAAAGTGGAGAAAGATGAAAAAGACTTCAACAATTCTAGCTGGTCAAGAGCAAATGCTTCATTTGTCAGCAGTGCAAAGCTGGATGCTGCCTCAAGCCTTGGGCTCCTGACCCTGGACTTGAACACAGACACACAGAGTCATGCAAGATGTGTAAAATACCTCATAATTTGGATTATTTTACTATTAAGCAGGCTGAACCCAGGGCTTGCAAAGCCAAGAGCCAGATCTTGTCCAAATCCATACCCCTGGATGCACTTTATTCCTAATTTCAAATTCTGCTTAGACATCTGCTTTTAAATGAGTGGACCAATGGCAAGTTTGACCCCCTGCTACCCTGCCTTTTTCTCCTACCTCCCTGGTGCTGCACTCCCAGCATCTGGAGTTTTGCCTGCCTGGCAGAAAACCAAGTGTCGCAGCAGCGCGAGCCCATGTGCTCGCAGCCTCGCATGGAGATGAGTGGTACCTCTGAAGGCAAGAGCACAAGGGCTGCATTAAGGCTGCCAAGGCAGGAATTAACTTTCAACCTAGTTCAGGCACTAAATTTGTGTCAAGCTGGCACATGACTTCAGGCAAGGCAGACAAACCCAAGCTTGCTCTGAACAAACCAGTGAGCAGGCATCAAGCAGGACAAAAATCAACCTAGGCACAGCATCCTCCTGAGGTCACCACTGGGCACCCTGTTCCCAGGCCAGCTCCCTCTGAACTGACGGAAGCATCTCTGTGTGTCTATGTCTATGCATCCACCAGGTGAAACTCATGGACTTCTCCACTCAACCCAGCGCTGTACCAGGTCATCCTGATGAATTGTGGGCATTGAAGGGGTGTGTCTCAGCTAGCAGCTTTCTGCACAGGGCCTCCTCTGTAGCCTGGGGCCACCACTGATACATCGGCACACACATGATCCATCATATCCCTTGGACTTGTGGCAATTCCACTTGTGTCAATGCATTTGGGGAAGAAAGACCAGCACCAACATACTCCTCCTCAAGGCAACTCTGCTGTTGTTTTCATTCATATGTTGTGATTTTTGGTAAGAACTACCTACAGTCAATGCCAGGCAATTGTCACCTAAAGATGTAGCTCCAAAAGTGGATCTTTCTACCCCCACCCCCAAACAGAAAAGCTATTTAACCTTTTCTCCCTTGCTGACTGCTACAGGTAGCAACACAAAACCTGTTTTGAGTGAAGGTCTGCAGCAGAAAAGTGAAGAAATGTGTCAGAAAACTGTAACAAATATAAATGGTTTTCCCAAGCCACTATAAATGCCCAGTAAGAGCTTTGCTAGGGTGACTTGTATTTTCATGTTTATTAGCTTTACTTTGAAGTTACCCTCTAAACACCTTGCTTAAAGAGCAGGCATGTTCTCCTCAGTTCACCCCTGTAAAACCCAGGACTATGATTATCTTCCTTTTATAGGTGGAAAACTGAATGACAGAGAAACGAGATGACTTGCCTGTGGTCAGGCAGTGACCCTGTGGCAGACGCCTCCCAGCTCAGCATAGTGACCACAAGCCCAGGCTTCCCCTTTCCAGGAGAACAGCGTGATGCAGGATGAAAACGAGCAGCAGGAAGACACTTGGAAACTGGTGTGGCTCTGCTGAGCTGGCAGCTTGGCCAGGAGGATCTGCCACTTTTGCAAATCAGATGGAACATTATGAAAGTTAATCAACCATCCGGCTGTTGAATGAAAAAGACCTTCACCCAGAGTCTGCAAAGGGAGACATCTTGTCACAAGGCGGCACCCCTCTCCTCTCACTCACCATGTCCCTATACTTTTTGTCAAGCATCACTTTGCAGGTGCTGGCAGAGGAAAGAAGAGAACATGATTTTTTCCCCTTTGGTTGCAGGGTCAGTGTTTAAGACACTGGAATATATAGGACATCCAGCCTGCTTGGCTAAACCAGAGAATTTGTGGGCTTTGGGGCTTTTTTTTTTTTTTTTTAACTTATCCCTTTCAAATACTGTCTCAGTGAGGTCAGGCAGATATTTTTACCCAGCATATTAAACAAGGAGGGCAGAGAAAACATTAGCTTTTCCGATACTTTTACAGCAATGCAACATGAAAGTGCTTTCCCACTTAATGGGAGGGAAATGCAGTTTTTATAGACTTTAAGAGACTGTAGATCACTCAGCTTGGCCCACAGCCATCTGGTTGGGGATCTGGATGCGGAAATGACAAGAACAAAGTGCCTTGGCAGCCCCTGTTTTTGTGCACATCAGGCACTCATTGGGAATGGTTGCTTGGTCTGGGTTTCACACTACGGCTGGTCCCATGGAGTCAACAGCAGTGCTCTGGGCTGCCTCCAGGTGCAGAAAAAGGAAAAGGTCTCCCATTACCTTCCTTTTAACCTAGTTTTTATAAGTGTCACTAGATGCCTTTCAGGTTCAGAGGGTGAGAAGCAAGTAAAGCAGAGGCTAAGGAAAAGCATCGCTACTCTCATTCTGCCAGCTGAGGCTACCAAAATTCCTGTGGGTACTCAGGACCATTTTACGAGTAAACACTGCTGGAATGGATTAATGGACATTTTTTCTCTTTTGGTCAAGTCACAGGATGAGTACATTCTGCTGTCACTTGCTCTCATTCACACACAAATCTGACTCTTTGGAGCTGGTGCATCAGGAGGTACTAATGCCCATAAAAGGTTTGGGTTTGGAGGACCAGGTGTCTGATGAAGACTAACTGTCTCACAACTGCTGAGCATCCTGGACAGAGGCAGACACCAGAAAAAACACCACAGGTTTTTATGTGCATTATCC
>JANHGN010012977.1:0-39861 GCA_024605025.1 Megaceryle maxima | reverse complement strand
ATCTGACTCTTTGGAGCTGGTGCATCAGGAGGTACTAATGCCCATAAAAGGTTTGGGTTTGGAGGACCAGGTGTCTGTCTCACAACTGCTGAGCATCCTGGACAGAGGCAGACACCAGAAAAAACACCACAGGTTTTTATGTGCATTATCCACAAGTTTTCTTCCCTAAATCAGCAGGTTATACCTATGTGGAGATAGTATAAGGGGAGTTTAATTAAAGTGCAGCCCTTTCTCCCTGACGGAAGCAGAACACCTCCTCCTGTCTTCTCTACTCCCCCTTTTCCCAGGTAGAAATGGAAGCTTTTCACACCAAAAAAGTGGATTATATACAGCAAAATACAACATCTAGCCAGACTTTGCTGAAGCAGGGGGTAGCTGATGAGACCTGATGCTTTTGTTTAACAAAAGCTGGCTGCTTTGGAACCACGTTGGACCTTGATCCAACCATCTCCACTTTTCACGGTTGTTTGTGTTCAGGGTTTTGGTTTGTCTCCAGCACTAGTGGGGTAGAAAATCATCTGCATTTCATTGTGTCCAGTAAGTAAAGTGGTAAATATTGTTTTGTGCCATGGAGCCAAAATAAAACCAATTATTTTGTACACAGTAAAGTATGAGAAGAAAATACACTCCTTCACATTATTCTAAGAAGTGAGCATGCTTATCTTCAGTGCAAAAGAATTATATATTATTGGAAACAAAAGTGAATTAAAGGATAGTGCTTTTATATTACTACCAAGCTGTGAAATGCAAATGCTTGAAAATTAACTATCCTCCTCTAAAAAAGCATTTTTTTTCCTGCTAATAATAGAAATAGTGCCTTAAATGCATAACCCAGTAATATTTTTCTATGTGCCAGATATCCCAAACATAAAATACTTCACGCACTCTTTTCCTCTTGTTTCCTATCTGCACATAAAGAGCAAATAGTATAACTTTTCTAGGACACCATTTGCTGTGTTTTCAAACAGACCTGACCTGATCCTGCAGAGACATATGCACATGCTTAGTGTAAGGCACTAGCCATTGGTACATGGCAGCCTACAGGGCTCTCGGAAATCACGCTTGAAAATAAAACAAATCTGTAAAGTGGTTTCCTCTCTAGCCTCCATCATTTGGAAAAGAATTATACTGCACTCAGGCATTAGAAGGTTCAGTATGGGACAGCATCAGAGCTCACCGACCTCTTGTACAGTGTTAAAAATACAATGCAAAAAGTTACTAAAAAAGGACTTAGACACTTTGTAGGATATTTTCTCTTTCCTTAGCGAAAAATATTATTGCTGTGGTGAGGAAAAATAATGGTGATGATAGTCAGAGCTTTGTGTAAACTCATCAGCAATTATCTCTTTTTTCTTTTCTGTTTTTTTTTTTTTTTTTTCTTAAACACTGTATAATGCAAGCCTTCTTTCCAGACAGAAGGAACATCGTGGAAGACAGGATATTATGCTCCACATTTCTGTGCTGTGTCTGTAATTACCAGCAGAGTCAGTGTTGGTCATCAGACCTGACCTGTAGGCATGAGGTTCTAGGAAATGTATGAATGAGGCTTGATATTATGCGACTTGGTGACCAGGCTGACATCCAGCAGCCCTTCAGAAGCAGAATGCCAAGCAATGCTAAGCACAGACAGACTGATACTGGGAAGTGATGCACTTCTCCTATCAGTTCCCTGGCAAACCTCACCCTTTCTTGTGTCTCTATGGAAAAATCTGCTTATTACTCCAAGTAACTGCAGGCAGACTAGAAGTTTCGTGTACAATCCTTTGCTGAGCATTTGAATTTTCCACTAGGTCATCCATTTTGCCTGTGTGAACAAATGTCCAGTGATAACAACAAGGTGAACAAAGATTTACATGGCAGGTTCCCTTCTTTCCAGTAACTTCCCACTTTGCCTGGGGGAAACCCCAGGTAACTTCTTGCACATCTGTTGGGGGGTTAGTCTCCCTGTTGTAATGACATGTACCTGAGCAGCTGGTGCTTTTTTTTTTCCTATGTGTTTTAACAGTAGTTAAACAATATTTTGTCTTTTTTGTTTTTTGTTTTTTTTTTTTTTTAATCAGTGCTTAAAAAAACCCCAAGCAACAAAAAACCAACACACAAACAAATGCTTTAGGCAGAGCAAAATTTGCAATGAGTGCTCTGCTGTTGAGGCCTGTGCTATGCTAACAAATAGCATTTCACAAATGTATTTCCACTTAAAACAATTATTTTGCTTGCTATGGACCCCCTAAAACCTCTGATGAATCCAACATCTGTGTGTCCTCTATTTCTGTCGTGGAAGTGCAATTATTCTGTGGGTTCACCCTAGGAATTAGGTCATCACAGTGAAGTAGAAGTAAGGAAATCAAGTGTTAGGAGTTTGGAGGGCAGAAGTTGTTAATGAAAGTTAAATTAGCCTCTAAAATTATACCCTTCGCTTTCTTTTCTCTTTCCTCATGTCAGTGTATATACTTTAAAAATACTGACTCCTTGACAAAGTTTGAATGACTCCCAACTTTGCCAAGAGCCTCTTTTGTTTTGTTATAGTTTGCATCTTCCCACATGTACAAACCGCCATAATAATTCCCTCTAGCCATGGGCTGAGACATCATAGCTGAAGATATGTATGAAAGAGTAGGTGCAGAATGAGACACAACCAGCCAACCGACAGCTCAGCAAGCAACCAAGAAAAATATAGTCACAAAAAGACCAAACTGTCCAAAGAAAAGCTGCAGAAACACAAGGCAGTAAGGACTGAGTCACGGTTTGAGCAGCCCTTGGAAGAAGGTTGTCTCTCTGCTGAATACAGGAGATGAGACTTCTAATTCAGGTTCTTAATCAAATGTATAAGCTTAGGCAGGATGAATCTGGACCCCCCTCCCTTTCTGAATAGGAAAAGCGAGGGATGATAGCCTTGACACCTTTGCAGTGCCTCTAAGAGGACTAATAAATGGAAAAGTGAGTTGCAGAAACATCATGATACCAGAGATCAGAGATGTAACTTAAACAGAAACCCATTTCATCAGTCCACTGAAATATCTCTAGACAGTAACAGTTCTCCATCATTCAGGCTCAGACAGAGTTGAACAAGGGACCTTAACTTAAAGGTCAAGTCCTGTGGCTCACTGTTTATGTACACCAGGGAAATTTGGCAACATGAAAGTAAATTTACTCTCCATGGATACTGACCATTCAGACTTTGACAACTTGTAAAAAACTTTGCTCCTGTCCAAAAAAATTTATATAGCCAGGCTATGTGCTTCCCCTGGACTAAACACCTTTGCTTTTGCCAAGTTTTGTGTTCGGTGTTTCCATGCAATAGTTGAAAATACCTGTTTTCCCAAAGAATCTAATTTGGATATTTTAATCTGTAGGTTACTCAGCAGTCCCTCCTCTGTACTAATGCTCCATTGTGCCTACACAGGACTGCAGTTCATTGAAAGCTCATAAATTTCATGTGGTTCTGCCTAGTCTTTATTTTAGGTTCTTGAATAATTTTTTTGCTTTCCTCACTTTCTTTGCAGCTGCAGAGAGATATAGTAAGCTACTGTATACCATTTTGAAAGCAGGGCCTCTGAGAAGTTTCCAAACTGCATACAAGCAGGTTATTCTTTGGCTTGTTTTCTTTGGCTTGGTGTTAGCAGTACAGAATGAGTCAAACAGTATTAACTTTCAAGAGGGAAGTGGTGTGGTCAACCAAAACTGTTTGCGGCTAGATTGCGAAGATAGTAGAGCAGGTAATGAAGAACGGCCCATAATGCAGGGTGTAGGTAGGAGAGGCAGACAGACACAGAGAGACAGAACTCTTAATAACTAAATCAACACTGTCACCTAAATTTTGCTTTATATGCCTGGGTTATGACACAGCCTGGCTTTTCTGGACTGGTCAGCCTTCAGAAGATAGCCTGTGCTTAATGGATTCAAACTACAATGCTGTGCAAAGGAAGAATAAAGGTCAGTTGCTATTATGAAAAAAAAATAAATCAACTTTTTATTTATGGCTGGTTAAATTCTTTCTCGTGTCTCATCCCATTTTTACAGGCTGTTCCTTATCTGTTCCATGATAAAAGAAGGCAAGGGAGATGTTTCAGTCATCCCCTCTCTTTAGGATGTGTATCAGTTATTAACAAGCACATCATGCCCTCATACAAGAGACAACTTCTCTTAGAATTCAGAAGCAAAGTCAAGATGGACTCTCCCAAGCATTGTTCTTCCTCATGTTTTGCATGGACCCATGCAGCACTGATACAGGTACAGTCTGACCAAGTTTTATCATTAACACTAATAGAAAATGCATATACTTATTAAAATTACCAATTGCAGGAAACGAGCAAAGAACAAGGGCACAAATGGAGATGCAGAGAAAAAGTCCTTTTTGCATTCTTCACAGTGGGTGACAAAGGATGAAGCAAAAGCCTGCAGTGTTTTCCTATGTGCCTGCAAGGAGGAAACTGATGCACCTTCTGATAATCCAGGGCAGGCAAAGCTGGGAGGGACTGCAGCACAGATGGATTTTCACCCCTTCCAGATATATTCCAAGAAGAGATTAGGGCTGTTTACCAAACGTGCCACACAGCTTCATGCAGCCCTTCTCTTAGATGTGTGTTTTTCTGGTGAACCTGTAAGTAAGGCAACTTCTGAAAACCAGAGACTTCAGAAGAAGTCCTGCATTTCCGAGAACTTGATTGGTGAATGTGAGAGTCTGACTACTCCATGCAGGGTGAAAGTTTCCCTCCCTCTTCTTCCAGCTCCCTTAGGAGACTATGGAAGAGCAGACAGTCTCTCCCACCTCCCGTGGAGAGCAAAGTGAAGGAAGCAGGTTGAAGAGGTTGTGTTCAGTCAGATCCTGCTACCTTTCAGTGCATCCCCAAAGGAAACCTTTTTGTCTGCCAGCAGTGTGGTACACTCTTGGTGGCCAGCCTTGGAAAGATGGCAGGATCGATGGCTGATGCTCCAATAGCCCATCTTTTCTAGCTAACCTCCTTGAAATAGTGCTATATGATACCCTTAAAACCACAGTAGGCAGGGTTTCAACTATAAGTCCATCCTTCCCCAGCTCATGTAATGCCCAGCAGTCTCTTCAAACCTTTCATTCACTCGTGTTTAATGACTGCCATTCAAAAGTCCTTCTTTGCTGAAGAAACATGATGGATGAAGGACCAGACTCAGAAATATTTAATTCAGAGCACCACCAACTAACTTCACTGGAAAGATATTTGGCACATCAGTGAACTAGGGTCTTCAGTGGAGACCAGCACATTGTCACATCCCCTGTGGCCAACCTACTTGTCTGGGTGATGCACATAAATGTTTTTTCTTTACGTATAAAACCACAAAAAACACAAGTGGCACCTGTGCAATCTTTTTTCTTATATCTATGAAAAATGTGTGTGTCCCCCCCAAGACTTGTTCATCAATCTTAACAGCTGCAAATACTTTGCAGGTAAGTGCAGTTGACAGGAGAAAATCAGACCTATTGACTACTTAGGAAGAATTTTCAGAAGTAATATATATTCATCTAATTCTGCTTTTGTCAGTTACACAGTATTGGCCTGCTTATTTCAGCAGAGACAGACTGAGGCTGTATAATCCTTGAAAAGTCCACTATAAAAATATAGGTAAACACTTAAAAATATTCACCATTGTTTGTAGCTGTTCAGCCACTAGTCAATAAACTAATGGATAGTAAGCGCAGGAAGAAGAAAAAAAAAATGTTGACAAAGAGAAAAAAAAATGAAATAAATTAAAAATAATAACCTACCTGTTCTTAATTTAAAATCACAGTAATTCAAGGTGAAGGAAGGAAAGAACTATGTGGGATTAAGTGACTCAAAAAAGGAGTTTAAATAATTTCTATAGGACCGAGCTAATCTTACTGCTATTCCTGCCCACACCGCAGCAGCTCTGGTTTCCTGTTTACCTGATTTATGTGAGGAAGAAGCTTGTCCTGTCAACATTTCTGTATATCTTCAAAAAAACCAGCCACATAACTAGTCAAGCAAATACATATGAGCTACTACACTCCCAGAAAAGCAGTCTTGATACAAGATTTCATATTCCATGTTTGACAATTTTGTTGAATTAAAATGACACATGCCCTGTGTCACATCACCCAACATCAGCTCTCCTAACTGACTCAGCAGTGAGACTGATAAATGGCAGGGAAAACAATCCTCTTCCACCTTTTCCATATGGAAAAGAAGCACCTGCACCATGAAATCTCAAGGATGCTGGTATTAAAAGCCTTTTGAGTTCCTACCTATTGAGCAGGACAAAAAGGATGCCTCCTATCAGTGTTACACCAAGGAATTCCGAGCATTCATATAAAATACATAATCATTTGCACATCTGATGGAAAACAACCAGCACTATTTTTAGGAGTTGCAGGTTGCTAGACAGTTAAAGTCCCTATGAAGCAGGTCTTGCCAGAACCTTGTCTGCACTGAGGGATCTTTGCACAGGGATAGTTGCAGCAACTACTGGTCTTTGCTTTTACTGGTCTTTTCAGCTTGTGGGCAGTGTGCCTGCTGGTCTGTATGATTTCCTATTTGTAACCAACTGCTTGAGAGCATGTGCTTTGCTTCAGGTTCCTACTGCCAGTGAAAGCTGCCTAGGGTGGTCAGGCAAGGAGACTCTGAGGTCTCAGACAACAGGCTGCTGTTGTGCCTGCCATGTCAGCCACTGTGATGGGGCCAACCCCAGCCCAGATCTGCCCGTGCCCTGAGAAGTCTGCTGCACCATCCCCTCATGCAGGAGAAGGAGCATGACAAGCATTTGAGATGTGGGGCACAGAGAGGTATTTCTGGGACATGGGGAACCAAAGAGCTGTGGGGGTGCCTGCAGATGCTCTGCAAAGCTGAATGCATCCAGACACATGACCTCTAGTCCCATTCTGCAGCCTAACTTTTAACATCCAGTGTCAGGTAGTCCTGTGCTATGTGATGCTCCTTGTGCTTTATGGTCCTGTGCTAAACCAGAAGGCCCAATAAGACATCACAGGAGTAATTCATGCTGGTTGTGTGCAAGTGCATGCATAATGGAACCGGTCTGATTTCCCCATCACTTCACTTTTCTTCAGAAAACACAAGTCACAAAGGGACAAACTGCTCTCTGCCCTTTTGCTCTTTGTGTACTTTCATTATGAAAAATGGGCTGGTGGCATGCAGAGTTTTCCCAGCTGCCCAGCTGCAGGATGTACATTTTAGGCTGTTGTTCCCTTACTGATACTTCGGAGCTGGTCTGGCTGCAAGGGGACTTCTAGGACTGTCCTGCCGACTTAGAAACAGCTCCTTTGGTCTGCAAGCACGGCCCTGCAGTAATATGCCACGTTATTTTATTTCAGTGAATTAAATTGCTCTTTGTTCGTCCTTCAGTGAGACACACACAGAGAAAGGAAACCAACAGCAATCCTTGACCTACCCATAACCGTTTAGAGACAGCAACACATCAAGTCACATTGTATGACTTTGAGCTAGCGATGTTTTGTAACTTCCCCCAGCTGTTGCACGTTTGCACATAACCATTGCACAAGCCAACTACAAATGTCTCCAGAGTGCACCCATAATTTAAGCACTAGTCCACCCACGTTGGTGTCACCCAGACAATAGGATGCAGGGACACAAACAAACAGGCACAGACCCAGCAGTGCGCAACCATCAGTTTTTGTTGCAGCCCATCCCTTTCTTTTGTCTGTACACAGTCTATTTAGATTGGAAGCTCTTGGGAGCAAGTATCTTAGCCAAGATTTTTTTTAAAAGTGATTAGCAAAGCTGGGTTGTGATGCTCAGAGGGTGATGTGATGTGCTGCGGAGCACGCAGCTAGTGCTAGCAAAGGAAGAAAGAGTCCCTGTTGTGTTTCTGTTATACAACCAACTTGTAAACACCACCTTTTTCTCTATAAGTTTTCTGGTAAGTAATTTTTAGGTGCTGTAAGTTTCCAGGTGAATAGAAGTATCTGAAAATCCATCACTGAAATTGATCTAGTTGGTCTATTTCAATGACATGATGATTCTTTTTTTCATGGTTTCTAAACTGTTCATTGGTACATGTTAATCTCAGTTTCCAACAGAGGGAGGCACTTGCAGAAGAAAGAAAGCAAGCAAGAAACTAAGGTGTTTAGTATTATTTAATCTCACCAAGGTTAAAAGGCTTTTAGGAGAGTGTTCTGGCTTTTCCTTGCATAAAAGGCTGAAAGTGGAAGCAATGTAAAACCCTCAGAAGAATCATCCCTCCTCAGTCTGACATGTGCAGAGTCTTCCTCACTTCTGCCACGGAACAAGGGATGTCAACTCTCTTAGCAACTCAGAAGCTTCTCTGGGAGTCTAAGTCTGTAGGCAAATGTTGGATGGGGCAGGGGAAAGGATGAGCAGATCAGGTGCACTCAACACCACCAGCCCTGGGGGATTCCTTAAAAAAGACCACTGGTCAAACAAGGGAGTTTGAAGATTTCCTTCAAAACAGCTACAAGACATGTGCTTTCCTCAAACCTTACAAATGGGATGGGATCAATTCTGATGAAAGTCTGAGCATGTTCTTAATTGGGGTTGACTAAAGACTCATCCCTTCCTCCTCCTTCCAGCTTTGCCAGGAGACAAAAGGAAATTTCCATTCTTAAAAACATCCATCAGCTTTTTAAGCTCCTTCTCAAATCCTGCTCAGCAATATTATTCTCTCTGTGTCCACTCCTCAGTATCCCGGTCTTTGATATAAGGATACCAAAAACATATTTGGGAAAACCATGTATCCAATACAGGATAATCACATTTAATGTCCAGCTTAACCGTGAACATCTCAGGCCCACTGGGACTAAATCCATGTAGCCTTTTCATTTTGCTCTGTTTTCAGGCACTTGGTCCATTAGTCAGTTTTTCAGAGCTATGTAGGTTAAAACAATTCAATGAGAAAAACAGAAAGAAGCAGTCAAAAGAAGAAAAACCTAATTTTTCAGCAGATGTACACAGTAGGTCAAATGGCCTAAGGGAAATATTTAATTTAAGAGTCATAATATTTCTACCAAGTTTCCTAACCAAAAGTATTTTCATCAGGAGCACTACTCTTGATCTGGTTACTGCTAATGATTTTCCCCATGGACTTAGCTCATAAAAACATAAATTGCTTTATGAATCATAGAATCATAGAAGTTTGAGAAGAAAATGATGGGTTAGGTCATCTTGCCCTTCTCCCTGACAGTGCAGTATTATTTCTTTTTATAAAAAAATTTGAAAATAAGCATTTATTGAGAGCTGAAGAATAAAATGCTAAGTTCAAAAGAGATTTTAAAAATACATAATGAAAGCAGTGGAGGAGAAGACAGATTATTAAATATCTTGGCTCTCATCTACAAGCCATGACAATTTGATGAGAAGTATCATCTAGATAGTCACAGCCAGAAATTCAACGTCAAAAAAGGGACAATGGTGTTAAGTCGTGCACATGAGTAGTTATCACAGTTGTAAATGCAAATGCAGTAGTAATATAGGCAAATATGCTTCTAGAGAAAGACCTGGTTATCATGGTACCGCAACCAAATGTACGATGCAACGTGCAAGAATCCAAAGTCTGCAGTCCTTTGTGTAGAGTGCAGGAGGTGGCACATGTGATAATACACACCATGTTATTGTCACCTATCATGACATCTCCGGGCATCCCAGTGAGTCAAAAAGTCTGTACTTTGCATATTTGCTTTTGGAGCCTTTAGTTTGAGTATTTTTCTGTTTTTTAAGCATGGCTTCAAATCCTGCTTTGTATTAAGCTTTGATTTTTTTTTTTCCTCAGGCATGCCTAGTTGAAGAGGATATCCTGCATTAAAAAAAAATTCACTTTGAGAACCCATCTAATTCTGATTCAGAAACTGCTCTTGATCTGACATTCCCTGAAGAAAAAAGAAAATATTTCTGCTATTTCTTAAATTAATCAATCTTAAAGATTTTTTTGGTTTTAAAAAAGGTATTTCTATGTCCTGTAAACCTGAATAAAAATTGTCCTGGTGTGAAGTTCTGACTTGTCTCAGATGGACTCCATCTTCAGAAATGGCCCCTTACCTTCCAGCCTTTTTCATGGAGAATGGCAGGCACTCGCTAGAATTCAGACTGTCTGACAACCGTTATAAACATAAAGTAAATGAATCAAAAACTGTTGCTGGAGTTGGTTTTGGACTTCAGCATGTTTTTTCTAGGTTTCTGCAAGACAGCAGTATCTAATTTTTTTGCTATTACTGTCTTACACAAATTTCTTTTGAACTGGGACATCTTAGAAAATACATCTCAGTATTTCTATAATTCGTTTAGCTCAGACGAACTAGTGAGCCACAGATCTGTAAGCATGAACATTCCCAAATACTGAAACTACAAACACTCTAATCTAGCAATTTTAATTTTTATTCTAATCTCAGTACAAGAAGGCCAATACCATTTTAAATCCCTTCAGTACACAGCATGCATGTTTTGATACGCTAAACTCAAATCTTGTATCTGAGTTTGTGCAAGTAACAGCCCTGCAATATATTTTTGTACAGGATACCCATGTAACTGATCTAATTGAACCAATGCAAAATAGGAAGCACCCACTGAGCAAGAGTATGGAAAAATAAGTGTACAGGCCAAACCTGCCAGAATTGTCTAAGAATGGAGAATGAACAGGGTACCACTTCTTTTTTCCTTCATAGCCTGTGGTGTATCTCATCAGGCCAATCCGTATGTCAGGCAAATGTATAAAGAGGAGAAGAGATACCAGACTGATGGCAACAGCTGCTGTGATTCAGAAACCCTTGGTGAGGAGTCAAATCAAAGTACTTTGCAACCCACTTCAAAATGAAAGGAGCATAATCCCTTCTATGCTGTGTCATGAATGACTTTGTGATAAAAGGAGCTGCACATTCCTGCTGAGGGGGGATTCTGACCTCTTCTCCTGCTATGCATAAAGCTTCCTCCACTATGCAGCTCATTTGCCTGTGACAAAGTGAAATGATTTACAAGGAAACTTTTACATACATTTCAGTTGGGAAGATACTTATGTTGTTTCAGTATGTATTATATTTCTACTTCCTTTTTAAAATAGAGAATCTTATTAAATATTAACTATTATACCAACTGAAGAATTGATTTAAAACAATAAGCATGCCTGCAGGGTGATTTTGTTTCTTACTGTTCTAGCAGACTCATATTAAAAAAACTAAAGCTTGTTTGCTGTCTGCAAACTATGAACATGCCCAGGTAATTGCATATGCAAATATGGAACTTGCACATACAAATATCTTTTTTATGTGCACAGCTGCCTGGTTCACTGGGAATATTTTTCAGGGACAATTCAACAACAGTTAAAATATAGATGTATATATATATACAAACTAAATAAGAAGCCTTACCCTGACAGCAGTATTTGTTTAAAAGTCTGGACTCGAATCCAAAAAGTATAGATCAGATTTTTCCACAAAATGCATGTAACATCATGATGCAACTCAGAAAAATGAAGGCTTGAGAAGAAAAGGCACAGGCAAGACATGAGCTTTCTAAGCTACTTAAGTTGAAGATTCAAGCTTTTCTTTTCTTCCTCCACCCAGTTAAGCAACACTGAGCTGCAAGTCTCATTCTCTAGTGAGTGTCTGAATGCTGCTGCTCTCTTCTCCCTGGATGATTCCACTTAAACAACAGCCAGAACTTCTGCCAAGCATGCAGGAGGAGTGCAAGAAACTAACCACAAACCTCAATTTACATCAGGGCATTTCGATAAATGTATGAAAGTGCCCCATTCAGGCTAGTGGCTCAGGTTAACAATTGCCTCCGGTAACAGGCAGTGCATGTTCTGCAGAAGCACCTATACCTGCAGATCTGCTCCACCCTCACTTCACCTCAGACAAAACAGCCTGCCCTCACCACTTGAAGAAAACTACTGCCTGTGTGAAAGCTTCAGGTAGTCTCCTGGAGGTACGAAACCATTCATCTCCTCCTTGAACTGAACTCTTAAAAAACAAAAGAAAGGGGAAAAAAAAGAGGAAAGACTGGCTGGCTGTGAAAATATGTGCTCCTGAGCTATACGACAGTATGAGATACAGTGAACTCCATGAGGCAGCAAACAGGTGTCCTCTCTCAGGCATTTATTTCTTTTTGCAGGGTGGCTGAGCTTCAAAAGTTAGATCAATGACATATTGGTTTCCAATGCTTTAAAATCCTCTTAAGATCTGAAAGGCAAGACTAGCAAGAAATGATGCAGAAGGTATATTCTGCCCGCCTTTTACCAGCATCCCTTCTGTCAGCGTTTGGGTATGATCCAAGTTATCCCTGGGCAGATACTTTAGAAAGGCAATGCAAGTCATACTCTATATCAGCTGGACACCCATGAAAAATAAGTCTTCAGGAAAGCATAATTAAAACCATTCATAGGACAGCCTTGGCTTAAAACATACCCACTGCTCCACATGCATTGGATATTGCTGCATTTCATGAGGCTGATGATAAACCCCTGTACTAAACCATCAACTTGGTGTTCTGCGAATGCTGTCCTTAGCTCACTTACTTCTGGGTTCGCGAGGCCCATCCACAGTTATCTTGATGGCTCTGTGATATGTGGCTACTTGTGGTGGATTTGTGAAGACCGTGATAGTCAGTGTGAAGCTTTTCCCTGCAACAGAAAAAAAAAATGTTACTGAACATATGTGTTGAGAAAAGATGTACTTCTGATTTCAGATAGTACTCAAACACACCAAATGGCACTAAGACACTTTAGCTGTCTGTATCTCAAGATAGATATGTGCCCAGAGAGCGGGTTGTATAACCTCACAATTGCCTGGTGCTGGATACATTCCCACTGTGGCAACTGCTCAAAGCTTTCAGGAAAAAAAATTAATTTATATTTAAATAATCTACACTTTGTTTGTGAAAAAAGTTACCCCTAACAGGTAGAGTTTATCTGATCTACTTGACTGCTGGTATGTTACCTGTACTTCTAAAGCGTATTAGTTCAGAGAGGCTTAGAAATTGAGCCTGACTCTTCAAAACTGCCACAAGAATCTGATCAATAATGCTTGTTAAAATTAAGGGGAACTGGGCAGTCAGATGCCCTTAGGCAGATCATAAAATCCCATGCTTTGTGGTTGAAGCTAGCATTAGATCAATTCCATATTGCAAAACAGAACCCTTTAAAAATAATCAGCTACTGCAATGCCAACAAACAAGGGAAAAAAAATCCCTACAGCTTGTCCACAGATAATTAAAACATTTTATGAAGACATAACAGAGCATTACGCTAAATTTCTCTATTATTCAGTAAGAAAACTGTGAAGGCCTTCTCAAAATTATGTGCATGACATGGCTCTAAGTTGGGAAAAGTACTCATTTTGATGGTGAGGGTTTCATATCCCCTTATGACTGCTGTGCCTTCAGATCCTGCTACCCCTGGATTTGCTTTTGGCCAATGCCAGAAATTACTTCAGGCATTTTTTAAATAACAAAAGTAACATTCTGCATCTTTGATAAGGCCTCATATATGCATTCATTATGGTTTTGGCCTGGACAATAAAAACATCACCTGTCAGCAGGTTTAGCATAGTTATCTCAGCATCATGGAGGACGCAGATACTGACAGGAATCTTTGTAATCAGTAAGAGACATCAAGGGACATCAGCCCAAGTTAGATAAACAGGAACTGTTGTAAGAAAATTGAGGTTCTCCTCCTTTGGGCACATAGCTTTCCCATGCAGATCTGCCTGTTTCATTTTACCACTTGGCTCCAGCCCTCCTGAGTGCCAAATTTCTTCCCTTCTAAAACTTCCCATTTATATTGTTTGCTTCATTTATCTGTATAAATAAATTTAAATTTAAATATAAATGTAAATATAAATGCCTGTCTCTAGCAGCAATATTTCCCCCCACTCCCTATGCACATTCACTTGTTATTCAATAGTTCTCTTAATGCAGTTCCTACTTTGGTGCTAATGGTCTGCATCAACATCACGGTGAGCACACATACAGAGCTGTTACTGGAAACTGTCCTCATCACATCCCTGTGAATTAGGGAGGCATTCTCCTCAGTCTACAGATGAGGAACTGTGGAAAGATAAAGTGTCTTGGCCACAATCTCACAGGAAGCCTGTGGCCGGCAACGCTAACCACTTTGGCTGCTGCAACTAAATCAAACTATAATCCTGAATCACAGCCCTTAGAAAACAGAAGCTGAAACACAAGCCTTGCAAATCCCAGGCCAGTCAGTGTCTTCCCACATCCACATCCTCACTAGAAAGCAGTCCCTGAGACAGAAAGAATTGCAACAGAAGCAAAAGTAATTTCAGATCCCTGTCTCCAGGCATTTGGCCCTCAACTCTTGGGTGCTACTTCTACCCAGACCAAGGATGTCTATGTTCTTGACATTCTTTAAATACCAAATGACATGATAAAGCTTTACAGCTTTGTTACTCTTTCTCCACCAGCACAACAGATCTTTCTAAGAGGCATCAGTAATAAAGTTCAATAATAAACTTCCTTCCAAGAAACTTTATCACCCATAGTGTTAGACTCAACAAATATCAGAGAGGCACCTGTAGATCTTTCTTCTTTCCAAAAGTACTTTCCCTATATCATTATATGCAGCTAGATCACTAAGACTGAAAAAGTCATTGAAAATATACTTTATTATCTTTACTAATCTGCAGTATTTCCATCATCTTGCTTCCCATTTGATTCTTTTTTTTTTTTTTTTTTTTTTTTCTTGGCAAGTGCTGGTGTATTAAGTAAGGTCATCCTGCTGTTCTGCTGGAATATGTAGTCAATTTATTACTTTAGAAGGGTCTTGTGGATTTTCCAGATAGAAAAGAAACACAGAAAAAAAAAATTATAACACTAGTGAAATGTAGTAAAATGTGCCCACATTACCAGTCTACATGACCAGAATAAAGAAGAAGAGGGAGGTGAAGTTACTTTCAAGATTTCCTACAGAACAGACTAGATTTTGGAGCCTGTAAAAGGTTGTGGCACAAGTTGTCAAAAGCAGGAAGATACTTAGCTTGCTTCTTGTTGACAGAAGACTATTCATTAACCACATACTGGTTAACCACAGGACTATATAACCATAAACCTATGTGTCATTCACTGCTGCTTACCAATAATTCTGGCTGTGTTTTTCCTCTGGTTATTCTGTTTCTTTTACCTTTAGCTTTATTAAATGGTTTTATCACTTTTATTCATAGCTTCTTATTCATAATTTATGCGTATGGTTGACAAAGGCAAATTTAGATTGGAGGTATTGTTAGTGAAATCTGTGGTTTATGGATGACAGCAGGACTATAAACATCTCCTCCTTGCTTTTATGTATTATGATACAGCCATGATTTTTTTTTAATTTTTAACATACACTTGCATAATACACTTACAAGTGCATGCACATACACACACATACATATGCAACATGCAGGAGACTAAACCGGTGGAAATAATACTAGATTAGTCAGTAGAGGCTGTATACAGACTTCCTAGCACTGGAACCTGTGCTAGATGCCATGGTTTTTGATGCCTAAATAGGTGGACCTCCTAACTATCGGTAGAAGACCTACACTGACTTAACGTCTCTGCTCAACTCAGAAAGGGGTGGGTGCCATCAAAACTGAGTCAGACAGCCTAAGTGATGGACTGGCCTTTCTAGTGACTATAAAGAGGGATCAAATACCCCAAAAGACATTTGAAACACTGGCCTACATCAGATGCTTCCAATAGTTATGTTGACAACTTGATGATGTCCTAGCAGTCACGGCAAGCTGGTGTGTAGTTCTCCATTAGCTAATATCAAAATCTGAGATCCTCTGGGTTAAACAGTCCCATAAATCTACAGAAAACCATATACAAAATAGGTTGGATCTATGATGTGTGCCTCAGTATACTGAAGCCAATCACTACTGTGTCATCGTGGGAGTCTACTGATGGTGGACAGGCAAAAGGGTGATGTCAGTGTCAAGCTGTGCCTCACCAGGTTGCAAGAGATGTTTCAGAGACTGTTGCTCTCTGTAACTATCCCTGTCAGTTCCTAATATTAGGCACATAGCACCTCATGAGCACAAGGATTAAATTCTTCAGATGTGGGTTAGGGCTCTGCCTTTGGAAACCCTTCACACAGACATCAAGAATACCCTCATATGCATAAGGGCAGAGCACAAGACTCACTGCTTCCATCAAGTCTTTCCTCACAACAAGGATAGGAAAAATCGCTTGGTAATGTTTATTTTTGCAAGAGCATTAAGGTCAGAACTCTTCTAGAAAAAAATAATGGAAACGGTAGCATTTCTGGCCAAAATACAATACTGGCTTTTAAAATTATACCCAGAGACTCCCTTGATGGGTTTGCTAGAGACTGTACTATCAAGAGTGCCCTCAAGAGTCACTGTTGATTTGACAGCTGAAGTCAGATGGATTAAACCAGTTGTCCCCAGCTCATGACTTTATAGGATTGCTTGTGAGACCCCAATACTGTAAAAATCTGCAAGAACTCGAGGAAGCACAAAGCGTAATATTATCTGCCAAGACCTGCTCAGCAATACTGTTTTGGACCAGAAAAAGGTGAAGATCAGCCTCCTAGGTCTACGCATCTAAAGGTGTTGTGCCTGTGCTCTACACTGCAATACAGTAACTTGTTCTACATTCAGTCTTCATCCCATCTGACAGAGGCTGGAAGCAAAATAAGCAGTGAGCTCACATCTAGCATGATGGGAGATTATTTAAGTGGTCCCCAGAACAGCATTGAAGGGCTCTAGAGGGAGCAATAGGCTTGTAAGCTATGGCCCCTGGGAATGTTTGAGAAGAACCAAAGGGGAAAAAATGAATCTCAAGTGACAACACGGTCACATGAAGCTCCTGTGTGCTGCTTTAGTCATCCCTGAGAAGTGTCATAACCGGATGGATCTGGGGGTGGGAAGGCACACTTAAAATATAAGTGTCTGCACGGGCAGATGAAAAGGGGAGTAAGAACAGACATGCTTTAGGGAAGAGACCACATCTTGATCCTATCACTTTATTTTAATCTACCCCTTTCTCAGGCAAAAAGAACCATTGATTCCATTGATGAAGGTTCATCCAAATGAAGAGCTAAACCATTAGAATTTTGCTGGGGGAGGGGGAAGGGGGAACGAGGCAGAAAGGGTGCCCAACAGCTGATACAGTTACAATCACTGTCTTTTGCTTTTGGGATTTATTTTGATGATAACAGATGTGTCATTAGAGTTGTGAGGTGGTTTGTCTGGGTTTGGTTGGTTGGGTTTTTTGTTTTTTATTGTTACAGTAAATTATTAGATAAAAGAAAGAGAATATGGAAAGGAACCAAGAATGCTTGTGCTGACAAAGACAAAAGGTATAGATGGAGAAATATGAAATGTAATACACAAATGCAATACAAATTCTGTTACAGACATTTCTATTATATTAGTGAGAGACTTTCAGGTTCTAGTAAGAAATATTACGATACTTTTTTTTTTTTTTTAATCTAGCTTCTACTTTTTAGTGCTTATGTACTTACTTCTATTAAATGACACTAAATGATCAATTTTATACATCTTTACAATTTCTCACAATATCTTCCTGGGTATCTGCCAAAGTGAAGTTGTCTGCTGCATTTTAATAACTTATCTGACTGCATCTCTGAGCAGGATGTAATACACACAAGCTCGCGTATTCATTCCCAAATGTCGACTATTATACTCTGGTGCCAAATTTTGCTATTCTTATCACTTAAGCCCCTGAATACTCTAAATGTAATCAATAGGATGAGAAGGGCCAACATAATTTGACTCTCTATTAGTTAACATCATACAAGTGAAATACTTTTGTAGGTCTTCAAGTTGCGTATCCAATTGCAAAAAAAATGGCATAAGTCTGAATTTTGTGCTCAGGTGGTGACTCTCTTCTTCTGCCCTTAGAGACAGTTTTACACAGTCAGAATATAACTTTGCCTGTTATATTTCATCCAGTGGCTATTTCTTCAGAAAAAAAAATACAGATGAAGTAAGTGGCATCAAAAACATAGCATAACTTGTTTACCACCAGCACCACACTGATTTTAAATACGAGAAAAAACTGTTGTTCACCTCATCCACTGCCACACTGTAAATGGTCTACAAATTCTGACTGCCACAAACCAAAGGTCTGAACAGATAAATGCAAACATGGGGAGATGTCAGTAAATGGGGGTGATTGCTCAAAGAAATGCAAGAACTACCTGTGCAAATCAGTTGCACAGGCAACAGATCTGTTTGTATATTTATATGGATGTTTGCAGGTGTAAGAGTATGTCAAGTTGGAGGTTTGGGAAATCCACCTACTTTCCTCCTGCCAAACCAGCCTAGGTCAGCATAAAGTATACTTTTGAACATTTCTGTCAAGTGTCTTACTCCAGGAAGTTCTTTATCTGTGTTTACATAGCGTCTACTTACGCAGAATGAAATCTTCATTGCATTAAATCAATAGGTGTTTTGTTCTGGATTTAGATGGGGCCAAGTTGTCATGCAAATCACCAAAAGCGGCCCTGCTACAAACTTGGACCCAGCTATGAACTATTGAATTTGCTTTGCAATAGGTTCTGGAAAAGCAACTTGATGCTGGGAAGTGTGGTTGCCACTGGCTTCTCCCCTTCCCTTTCGATTCAGCTCCCTGCAGCACTATTGAGAACTAACCAAGACATACACTTCACTCTCTTTTCCTTCTCTGCCCATTCCCCAAGCTTCCTTCTGTCCAACACATTAAGTGCTGTGGTGGAGAGCAGCAGAGATGACTGCCTCTCCTGCCATGGTTCTGGGGATTACCAGAGCTAGAAAACTAGAAGGAGGTTGTGTCTGGGGTGGAATCATTTCAAGGAGTTATTTTGGTGAAGCTTAATGTACGTATAACCTAAGGGAACACAGGAAATATATTAAGTAACCAAAATGACATAACTGAAAGCAAGTAACATTAATAGAGACACTGTCAACCTAAGCAGGCACTAAAACTGATTTTTATCATTATCTGGGTGATAAGAATAGTCCCTGACACTCTTCTGGAAATTGTCCCTGACAATCTTCTTATTTCATAAGTCAAAAACATAACCCTAGGTCTGCAAGCTGCAGACATGAAATATTTAAGCAAACAGATGCAGGAGTTCATTCTATTCTTGGTGCAACTTACACCTGTTCAAATCAAGCTGACTTGGGCCCTCAGCAGCTATTCCAGGAGACATATACTGGTGATGCACGGTAATGTTTTGTGCATGCCCCTTGTCATCAGGTGTACCAGGCATGCTACAAGATATGTCCTCTACATTACTATGTTTCTCTTTGCACTGGTGAATGCTCAGGCAGGTAGCAGGCCCCAGAGTTGCTCTTCCCTGCCTGTGCTGTGCTACAGTGATACCCACATTCAAATTCCTTTCCACAGAGAGAAAAGAATAAACAAAAAATGCCAGCACCCAGCATCCAGAAACATGTCACCATGGATTAAAACCCCACATATTTGGTTGAATGCTGTAGCAACTAACATGTTTAGTATTTGATCTGAAGCCCTCAGAAGAGTCAATCTCCTTTGTACAAACAGGGATTGCTCACATTCTCAAGAGCTGCAAGGGTGGGACTCAGCAACTAAAACAGCCACAATATTTCTCTTTTTTTTCTTTTTTTTCCAGATGTTTACATTTTAATTTGACAAGAGTTTGTGTGCAGCCAGTTTCACTTCTGCCCTGATGAGCAGTTTCACTTCCCAGTCCCCCATGTGCTGTCATGATGATACCATCCACCGCCTCCTCCAGCCTTGCAGGGGCCTCTGTGCTAATCCCTTCCCTGACAGCCTGACAATGTGTGTAAAAGTGCAGTCGTGGCTGATACTGCTGCTCCACTGTTTGCCTGCAAGGCACCTGATGGCCCTTCTCTGCTTAATAAACTTGGATTTGAAATGTTCATGTCTAAAATGTTAGATAGAATGCAATTGGATTCTTTTGGGTTCCTTCCCTCGGGTTACTACTTATATTACCTACATGCTATTTTTCCTGCGAATGTGTTTCAGCATAAGTGCCACAAAAGCATGATTTATTCTGTTTAGAGGAAAAAGAAATGTTGCAGTTGAGTAGCAGGAGATACCAGGTGTGGGTACTAAATGGTCATGGCCATTTATTAGGAAAGGAGCTGCAGCAGAAGATAGGTAGGGTAGTATCTCTGAGCTTATGGGAAAGGACATAAATGAACTGAGAAGAGGCATAGGGTCAAGAGATTTGAGACTGAAGTGGCAAGAAGGAAGTCTCTGAAGACATGGAGTCCTATAATAGTCAGCTTAGACTGACGCCCGGTAGTTAACATAGACGGTCACTTTTGTATACCAACATCAACAATCCACAAACACACAAAACCACCAAGAACCCCCCTATATTGTGACATCTAATTTCAGAAAGAGATGCTATTTCAAGCTGTGGTAGGAATTTGGCTGTACTTTAGCATCCTTACATCTAAGTCCTATGTAAATACCAGCTTTTAGGCTCTGGGATAGAGGTTGTATTATGTGTAAGTGTCTGTGACTGTGTACACCAGAGTTATAACAATTAAAAAAAAAAGAAAAAGAAAAAAAAAAAAAAGTGTTTTTCCATTCTGTTCTGAAAGACAACCCAATTGACCTGTTTTAACTGAATTTTTGGGGTGGGATGCCTTCTTAGACTGAAAGCCTGCAGATCAAGTTTTCAAAATGGATTAAAGCATTAAAGACTGGGATGGGGGGAAGACCTTTTAATGGAAAAGACAAGCAGTCTCTAACTATAAGTGGAGTTGCTGCAGCAACCACTATAAAATTCTTATGAACTTGGGTGGAGACAATAATTACAGCACAGGAGAATGAGATGCTATGGGGTGCCCAGCCTCTGCAGCAGAGTAGCAGCACAAGGAGATTTCAATCTGAGCCTTAAAATGAAATGTTTATTGCTAATATATTTTTAAGACCTGAAATGTATATACACAATTTATACAAAGACCCATGTCACCAATGTTTGAACACAGATTTTGAGAGGGTGGAATTATTTTTTTCCCCAAAGATTACTGTAATGGAAATCTCTGACACTCCTATGAGTGGGTTACCCTAAAACCTGAACAGCTCTCAAGTTGTTACCTACTACATGTTAGGGATTTTTTTTTTTTTTTTTTTTCAGCACAATACAATTTTAGTGCTTCTCTATAACAGAGCTCAGCATGTTTGTGAACAAGTGTTCAGAAATGACTTAGCCTCCACAAAGTGCATCCCGCTCTAGGGTGGAATGAAGAAACAATCATTCAGCAGACTGCTGTGTCACTGCTGAATGGTTCAGAGAAAGGGAAAAACAGCAACAGGAACATCAGATGGAAAGGACAGATCAAAACAAAATGACTTAAATGCAAAGCTACCACCTTCTCACAGAAAACGCCTTGGGATCCTTAATCCTAATAATAGTCCTTAACCCAGCTATAATTTCGAGACATTAATAAGCTTTTTGAGGTAGAAATTATCACCCTCACTTTATAGGAGATGAGAGAGACATGAAAAGGTTAAGGCCCAGATTCACAAGAGGATTTAGCTGCTCAAAGTGGGATTCACATTTTATTTAAATGCTTAAGTCCAAAATTACACCCCTCACCCCTTCCACCCCCCATCCAGGTGGTGCCTAGCAGCAGCCACAGTGAATACCTGAGGAGGCTTCCCCTGACAAAGGGCCCCATGTCTTTGAGGCCACAAGCTCAGCCTGCAAAGGAACGTCTCAGGATGGTCAGTTGGCCACAGCCTTAGCCTTCCTCTGCCCTTTCTCCCTGGGGGCATTTGATTTGGAACCTGCTGCTCAGGGATCACCCACTCACAGCCTCTCATGGTGGCTCCTCCTCCTGCTTTAAGCATTAAGGCATTTCTTCAGGGAAAGTCCTTTCTTCATAGGATGCACCTCAGACATACACTTTGTACCTCCCAGAAGGACATTGTGGCCAGACAGCTGTGGTGGAGAGGCAGAGTTCTCAACACTGGTGGCCCCAGCAGCTGGAGGACCTCTGGGGCAGAGGGGTAGTGCTTGCATGGCTCTCAGTGCTACTGGCTACAGCATTTGGGGTGAGGGGAGCACCTCATTCCACTCTCTTCTCTGAGGATTGCTTTTGTGTTTGAACCCATGATTTCTTCATCCCTTAAAGCCCTGTTCTCATCCTTTGCCTGATCGTCATACCAGGAAAACCTCAATATAATGGGTGTTGTGGTTTTTGGCAGATCCTATTCTGAGGCACCTTCATTTCATGGTGTATTATCCTGTGAACTTAGAAAAAGCCCTTTGAGAGATGCATTTTGTCTCAGTCCCTCTTCCTTTTTGCAGCACTGGCTTTCATTTGGAACCAGCCCAAGCCTGGCTACTTGTCTAGCCAGATGCTGGCATACCTTAGTGCTCTGGCACAGTGCTGGAGCTGGGGACAAACATGCTCCGTGCCCTATGCAGCAATGAAGATGATGACCTCTCGGCATGGTTGGAGGCAGAGGCAATCAGATACAGGGAACAAAGAAGGTGTGGTCTCACTGGAAGAGCAACACACTGCTCTGAATATGAAAAGCAAGAAGCACTTTTATGATCATCAGGGCCACTTTAGCAAGTGAGGCACTTCCACCTGCAGCAGCCTAAAGCAGGTGAATGCCAAGAGGTGACCTGACAAGTCACTTCTTCGGTAGCTATCTGAGCATGGGAGTGTGCACTGGGACTGTTTACTCTGAGTTCATTTTCTTAGAGGAAGGACTCCTCCATGCTGTCATTACACTAATGCAATGCGCATTGATTTCAGAGCTCAGGAGAGGTCTGGGGTCGCTCAATGGATATCCATGCAGTCAGTGATGGGGGAGATAGCACTGCCATTATGAACTGGAACCTGCCAAGTTCCACCAGAGACAACTTCCAAATGTAGTGCAACCTCCGTGGCCTCAGATACGGCTGCAGGTCTGTAGAGTTGCAGTGCATAAAGTCTAGCCTGTGGAAACTTTCTTGCTTTGCCAAAGCATTTCCCTCAGTTCCTCCCTAAACTTCAGGGAACTGATGTGTATACACACTGCTCCAAGCACCGCCCTGCTGAAGAGCTCTTATAGCATTAAGCCTTCAGAGCAGCTGCTTCCCTCTTTCTCACCTCTGTCTCCAGAACCTCCTCCCTCTCCCCCGTGCACTGCCCACTCCTTTGCACCACATGGCAGGTAGCTTCCCATCATCTGAGAAACGAGTCAGAAAGGACAGAAGGAATTTAGGATAGTTCCCAGCAGCATACTTTGAGGCCAAAACCTGCTCCTGCAGTAACAGCTCACACACATATCCCAGCCTGTGCTTAGAGGCAGCAGCTCTCAAAGGGGACAGGCAGCAAGAGCATCAATAGAGGAAGGCGGACAAGAGACAGAGACTGATGCAGGACAGAGATGAAGGGAATAACATTGATTTGGAAAGACTATTAAAACTGTGCTGAAATAATATGATGGGAAAAAATGGGGGAGAAGTAGGATGGGAGCAAAAGAGGTGGAGACTCACACAACATTAAGGTAATAGAAAAAAAAAGTCTATTATTTTACTGCTACTAAAGGGCTTTTAGAAGGGAACAGAGGCTGATTCAGGCTGATCAGTGTTTATGCACATGACTATGCTGGAAAAGACTCTCCTGACAGCAATTGTAAACCACTGATTTGCAGCATCCTCACTTCTGCTAATCCTGAGTGAGCGGACAAGATCTGCATGCCATAGGATTGTCAGCTGAAGTTCACTAGCCAACCCTGAAGCCAGAGTCCTAATTTGTCCCTCAGAATTATTTTATTTTGGTGGCAAAATAGCAGCTATTAATTTCAGTTGTAATACAGGTACGTAGGTATACAGAAAATATTTTTTTTTTTTTTTTTACCAGAACTCAACAACTTCTGAAGGAGGGCACACTGAAATAAAAAGCAAAATAAAAACAAAGGTGGGGGTGAGTAGGGGGGTGGGAGAAGAAAAGTCTGAAGGGCAAACACATCTCTTGAAACTATGTAACCTTTTCATCTAGAGAGATACTTTGTTTTCCCTAAGTAGAATCCTTGTAAGCCCAACTCCTTTTATCATGGCAAAAAAAAAAAAAGAAAATGCTCCGAGGATAGTGTCTGCCTCATTCCCATCGTTAGCCCAAGTTTCAAAAATGTACAAGCAGAGCTTTGCAGAACCAAAAAATAGATTTATTGTTATTGGACTGAGGGCAGTGGTTCAGCACTTGGCATGGCCGCTGTTTACAGCAGTAATGCTCCCGGAGACAGGAAGTTCTCCAAATCACTCTGCCATTATTTTTCTTCTGTTGACGCTTTCTGATCGAGAGTTCTTTCGCCCAGACAAAATTTTAAGTAACCCAGCAGAGAGTGTTTGGGAGCTGGCAAAGCCAGCCACAGTCATTCTCAGCCTCATGGACCACATGATGTTTTCCGAGTCAAACCCCCGCGCGGAGCTGCATCATACATATATTTTCTTACACAATCAGCTATTCACACAAACCCGGCTGCACGTAGCAAGTGTGTGCCGAAGATGACTCGGGCAGCACTGGCATCATGAGAAAGACTTCTCCCCTCCTCCTGCCACTACATCCCTGCCAAAGGCCAGCACCGAGGCAGCCGTTGTCTTGAAAGGGCTGGGTTTGCTGATGGATCTAACACCGACCCGGGCTACTTGGCTTGAAATAAACATCGGCTCCTCCCTGCCAGTGCAGGGAGTCTGCATGCTGAATTCTTCCACAGCTACTCAGTTTACACAGAAATCTCAATTAAAATTAATGACACAACTAAGCAACCCTAAGTCACTTAAAAATAAAATTACTGCTTCTGGCCCATGTCTTTTAGAGAAAAAAAAATCTCCATTCAAGCCAGACTGGAGGGATAAGAGCCCTGTGATAAATGTCTACCCTCTAAGACACAGCCAAGACAAGGACCAGCAGCATGGCCCTTTCCCTTGGCTGCTGCCCACATCCAACAGGACTGGCAATGCCCAGCTTTCCCACTCCAAGGGCTGTGCCATCCTCCCCTGTGCCCAGCTCGACACAACAACATGACTGCAGGATGGCTCCAAGGAGCTGCCCATTCCTCTATGGCCAAACCGCCCTCCTGCTGGCCGCTGCTTCCTGCTAGTGCCACACACTTATCAATTTGAAGTATAAATAAGCTGTTGTTTTTAAATTTTATCAATTGGATTTCTTCTATTTTCATCCTGTCTGGCAAGTGTGACCCATTGTTACTCCAGTATTTGATACCACGTCCCCTGAAGCATTCCAATGGTTTGGATCAGGACCCAGATGACTGCTTAATACTGATTTTATGATCCTGTTGAATAGCATTCTCCTCTGTTTTTTCACATATTTTTATAATTTTGAATGCATTTTAGTAAAAATTAAAATGAATTTTAACAAAGTGCTCAAATAATGAGACCACAAGCTGAAGCTGCTCAGAAGGAACAAAATTAGGACTTCAGAAGACCAATAAAAATAATTGGACTCAGAATTCAGAACAGTATATCGGGTTTTAAGTTTTTTTGAAATGCATCTTAAGCCGATTTTTCTTCCCCAAAATTATATCCAGAAGGAAGATTCCTGATGGGAGAAATTTCTGATTACACATGGTAATCTCTCTCTTGTGTTCTGCTACCAGCTACACCTGTGAAAAAAGGAGTACTCATTTGGCTCTGTGGAAATTGAAAACTGTCACAGAACTTATTCATGACTTTAATCCCAACAGCTACTAGGAAATATATACATAGGCTTAAATTCCAGTCCTTTCCAAGACACAGTTTTTAAAAAGGTCTTGCTGGGAAGCTATTGCAAAGCTGCAGCTCCAGCTCTCAGGTCAGATTGAGATCTTCCACAGCAAGCCAAGACACTACCCCATTAGCTACTATTATGATAACCTATTAATAATTATTTTAATCTGGAAAACATGTTTATTTGTTGGGGTTTTTTTAATGTTACATTCTACAAAGAAAATAGTTACTGGATTTAATGATTCCATGAGGAAAATATGTAATGCTTACTGAGCCATGAAACTCTTCCTCTCCAAAATAACTATTTATTTTTAATTTTATCCAATGAATTTCTGTGGTGTTGGGCTTTTTGCATCAGATTTATTTCATCATAGTAACCTAAACTGGTTCATTATATATTAAGAAAAGAGGATACTTTGCAGAGTAGCATTTTGAAGCTAAAAGTGTTTATGAATGGAGGGAGAAAAATAAAGATTTTTTTTTTTTTTTTTTTTTTTTTTTTTTAATTTGGTAAGTAGGGAAGGGGGGGGGGAGATTGGGTGAAGGGTTAAATGAAGTTTTTATTTAAGGAATTATTTACTTGGGCTTACAAGCCAGACGGGCAGGTTTTCCCAGTAGCATTCTCAAACTAGGGTGAGGAATAGTAACCCTGGAGCCCAGCCAATTACAATGTAAATCTGTGTTGTTTGGGAAAGCAAGCCAAATTGCTTTTATACAACATCTCAGTGTTTTGGGCAACCTGCAATAGTCTCAGCTCCCATTATGGGTGTCAAGAAAATCAAGTGCTTTTTTTGATAGTTTTTGTTTGTTTGTTTGTTTTCAGTTTGGGTTGTTTGTTGGGTTTTTTGGGTTTTTTGTTTGTAATTCTGAGCAACAGGCATAGGCAGAGCAACATGGGGCAACCACTTGCTGTTAGATATGAAACAAATGCTGAAACGCAGTTTGGTTCTTTAAGCTTTGGCAAATATTTGTTTGGTGTGTCTGCTCTGACCAGTAGGCAGTATCAGACCCCTGAATGCGGGGAATTGCTGCAACTGTCTCACAGTCAGTGCTTATTCACTGAGATGAAAGTGTGGACAATAGTCTTACACTTGAAACAGCCATCAGACTGTCCTGATAGATTTCATTTAAAGCCCATGGAAGAAAATTTACACTATTTATTAAGAATGTTGAGAATTACAATTTCGTATTCCTTTAGAAGGGACAGAGCAGTGGCTTGCCATCAGTTTAGCAAGGCTTTTAATGGGGATGGTTACACCTGGGTGATAACTGATGCACGGGGAACTGTCACTGGTCAAAGCCATTCCTTATTCTCCTGCAGGGATTTTAAATTACCTGAGGTTCACAAAGACTATCCACGCTGACCATAACAGACGTGAACTTTCAATCACTGTTCACATAATACTCCTGGCAACACATTATCACTGGTGGCAACTGAACTTACTCAAACTCAAATATTACACAGCAAACAAAGTTTCAGTTAATTTTCCTCTAGTGAAGTATCAAAGGAAGCAATGCTCTTTGAAGCAGCTACCTTATGCTTTAGGCTTTATACAAATTCAACAGAACAGCACCTCAGAAATCCTGAACCAAATGCAAACAATCCCCACCTTTGGAAAACAATCCCCTGTTCGAGGAGTAAACAAAAGCATACATTAGTCACTTGCTGCAAAGATGGGCAGCCAATGGAGGTGATGAGATTTAACCTCGAAGACTGACTAATAGCATGCAGTATTCCCAAATCACTCCATCACTTAAAGGATCCTAAGCACCTGAATATCATATGACATAGAAGGTTTATGTCTGGGCATGAGTGACTGGCTACTAGTAACCACTTATAGCAGGGTAAGGGGCTTAATGACACTCCCCATCAAGCTTTTCTGTATGAGTAGGGACTTTCTTAGCTGCTGGATTTTGACCTTGAAACTCACACAGTTCACTGTTATGATTTCTAGCTTCATTACCATGGCCAGGAACTGAACTACAGGTTTGTTTTTATTAGCTTCTCCGCCACTTTGCCAGCTATTCATTTGAATCGTCTAAACAGTCATCTCTGAATCATAATGCAAATTCCATTTACTGAAAAGGTGGCACCTTTAATATAACAAATGAACATGTTTAATGACTGATACTTTTAGACATTACAGCATCTCTCATGTTTTCAGTAAATGGATATAATTTTCTCTGCATTACCCTATTATTATTCTTTGCTAGCATTACAAAGCTACGTTCTCAGCTGCGGGTGTTTTCCACCAAGTGCATTTTGAAGACAGCCTAAACAACACAATTTAAAAGACATCTCCCTCTGTATCCTTAGCTCAAAATGCTGTGGGATACAGAGGGACTGTATCGGAATTTATTCTTAAAATGTATTTACTGCTTCACATATGTTTCAACAGGGCCATGCTCCTCCACAATTGCTGACTGTATTTATATCGGAAGAATATCTAGAGATGCATTTCACTTCAAAGACAAATAAAGGCTGTTGTGTATAATCAGGTTAACTTCTTCACTCTGAAGCCTGACCCATCTTCCTTTTGGAATAAAACATTTTGAGAGCGAGACAGCAGAAGTGGGTCACCTTTGTAACTCTCCCGAAGCATGCTCGTAACCCTATTTGTATTTGTAAGAACCACACATGCAACCACACTTAGGGAGATGTCTCGGATGCTCACATAGGGACAGAGGGAGAGGAAAATGGTGAGGAGGGATAACGAGCCCTGAGTACAGTCTGGTCCAGTGACACACCATCACACAAATTGCTTAAAAAGATATTATGCAGAAACCTACTTAAGTGCAGAAGACACTATAATTTGGATTTCTGAGTGTTACAGCATTGAAACATCCATAAATAACACAGCTGTGTTCAAACACCATAATGTTACATTCCAATTTCACTTAAAGATATGAATGAAAAAGAATAAAAATACATATCATATGGAGTCACATGGAAGGTGTGACAGTTTTTCATTCTTGACCTTAAAAGTAAGAGGCTGATCTTTTCCTGGGGCTTTTTCTGAGAAACAGGTCACTGGCTTCACTTCAGTGGGTTTTACTGAATCCCTCCCTGCCCCCGACTCATACAAAGGGACTCCACTCACAGCAATAAGGGAAGTAATGCAAGAGGAGCCCTTAAAATCATCTTGCAATTGAAAGGTAAACATGATTGCTTGGAATTTACGGGGTTTAAGATTATGAACAGGAGCCAAAGAATGAAGTTGCAAAGGGTCCTTCTGTTGATTTTACAGGCTTTTGGATCAAGCTTTGTACACCTACCTGCTCACATGTGACATGAGCCGCACGTGTCAGGTACTATTTGCAGCTTCCTAACAACATTTATATATAGTTCTATTCTAAGTCAGCTTCAACTCTTATTTGTTATTTATTCTCATAAGGCCTTTTTATTTACATACTAGTAGTTACTGATTATCACAGAGATACAGCAAATCAGATACCAACCTCATCTGTTCAGTTCTGATCTAGCCTATCTACTTTACAGGAGCACATTAAATAACAAGACTATTGCATGTTGTTCTACATCTATTTCAGATAAAGAAAGGTCAGAAAAAGTGCCCCGTGCCTTCACGAAGTCATGATGAACCAAAAAAATCTTTAGTTCTTTGCAGGAATTACTTGTATTTTTAGGTTGAATCACTCTGTTACAGAGCCCAGATTTTGCAGAGTGCTTGGGAGCCCGGAGATGGTCCTGAGTCTTTACACAAGATGAAAATTCTCATTGTAAATTGAAAATATGCTATTTAAAGTTAAACATGGGTAATGTTGTGCTGTTCTAAATTTGACAGGGTGGCTTCCAGGGTATTTTTTTTTTTTTCAAATGAGATTTTACTCTTTAAATTTCAAGAATCACAGAGGAAGGTCTAGGATAAAACAAAGAAAAAACCAAACAGCTAATTTTGTGCCTTTGGAATTGGCCTGTGACAGATCTTGCAGTGTTCCCTGCTGCAGAAAACTCCATAGACACCATCTTCAAATTCCTTCCACATAACCAGAATTTCACATAATTGGTGAACATGACCAAAGAGTAGTTGAGAACAAACACATACCTCTTCCACTTCTACCCACAAATCGGAGGTCATTGAACCTTGCTACTTGGTTTTTCATGGCAGCTGTGGCATTTCTGAGTTCTGCAGAGTAGTTTTCATCATTTCCAGCCATCACCGTTACCAGCGTCCCATCAGGCACATCTCCCAAGGCCACCACCTATGAAATCAAGGAGCAGAAGCCTCAGCTTCCTTACACAACATTTAATTCGGGGCACAGAAGATCTACAAATAACATGATAAAATAGGGAAAAGCAGCAACAGCAAATATCTATGTAGATTAAGAAGCTGTTTGAGGGAACAGAGAAATCACTTTCATTCCTAGTTTGCAGAGCTGCAGAGAAGTTTTCATATTGATGCACCTTGGAAACACACAGCATAATGTGTAGTCTAACGTGAAAAAGACATGAAATAAGCTTTCCAAAATATACTTCTGTAATTGTCAATAAATAAATTCAAGTAGAAGGAACTGATTCTGGTCTGATTTACATCAGTAGAATTACTTTTAAGCTACAGTGGAGTCAGCACAATGATGGGAATGTAAAATTCAAGAAAAATGAAAACCAAGCAAATCATCTCATGGAGGCAGAGGGTCGGGCTCCCCACAGCAGCATCAGTTGCCTGTCCTTTCCTCCCACCACTCTGAACAGAGCTGCCCCAGCATAAATTCAGAGTAAGTCCATGGAAAAGCAGGCCTCGAATGTTTAATCACAACTTACTGAACAATTTCTTTTTTCCTTTGAGAAGCATGAAAGCAAATCATTGACTTAAGACCTCACCCGCAACCTGATGGATGGAAACCATGATCTGAACTAATGAAATCTGCAATTGCTTAGACAAAGGCTTTCACCTGCTTCAAAATGTTTGTGCTGTAGCTCCTTGGTGCCAGCATCCATCAAACAAATATTTAGGAACACAGGATTCACTGCATTTTTGATGCAATGAATTCATATATAGATTTCTAACCTTAAATTCTCTGACTTGTATCTACAACATCCACACTGGCTAAATGATGAAAAAAATTAATTTTATGTTAACTTCTTGAGCAAGACTGAATTCTAAAAACAATTTTACACTGCTACAGACAAATCGTTATCTGGTACATCTCTTGATTTACTCCAGCAAAAGCAAGAGCTTGAATTAGGTCCTCTGTCATACTTTTTTTAGATCCTGTTGCCATTCCCCTAATTCAGTCTACAGTAGTGACCTCAGAACAACTACACACATGCACACACACAAAAAAAAAAAAAAAAAAAAGGAAAAAACCTAGCTAGCTTTTATTTCCTCTTTTACACATTCTAAGAGGAAGTAGTCCTACATCATGTCCTCTGAGTTGCAGCTCGATATTTTTCCTTCCTCTTAGTGTTTTCTAGTTTATGTTCATGAAGTTATAATTGGCTGAAACTTGTCACAGCTCAGTCTTATTTCTATTAGTTTCTAATCACAGTTGTTATTTCCAAACAGGATCAGCAGCATCTTTATTTGATCTGTCTCTGACACTTATTCCCCAGCCATAGCTACCTCCCATAATGTAAGAGAGGTCTCCAGTCTCAGGTATTTTACAGACTTTCCTTCTATAGGACACTGTGTTTCTCATATCAGTGCTCTCCCATTTGTCACCAATAACCCTTATTTTCACTTCCACATGCAAAAATCACTGTGTCAAAATTACTCCTTGATGTATCTATTTCAACTTCCTCTTTCCCATTTCTCTGTGGCCCAGGCTTTTGGGTTTTTTTTTTTATTCTCGTCTGTGTGCTGTAATGCGTTTCTGTGGCCTATGCTATGCTCAATGTTACACTTTTCAGATTTCCCTGATCTTGGCATAAATTAGTCCCTGCCTGAAACATTTTTAAACTAGTAAGTCTTCTCCTTGCAGTGTTGTGTCATGAGGCGGCCTGGCTCACAAGATGAGCAATTGTGAACTGAATGCACTCACCTGGTTCTCAAAAAGTTACCATAACACCATAATACATGCACTTATATTAAAGGCACAAGAAATTTGCATCACCTCCCTATGATGCAATTGTTTGCATGCTCATTTAAGGAAATACATACTAGCATTTTAAGGGATGAAAAACCTTTGTGAATCCAGGGTCAGTTGTCTCTTACAGGACAAATATTTTAAATCACCCTTTTCAAATTATACTGAAGGCAACCTCAGTGATAAGGCATGAGAAGAAGATATTAGAAACAAGTATAAAAATTACACAGCCCAGAAAAGAAGCTGGAGTTCAGTCACAGACAATAGAAACAGAAATACAAACATTTACATTAGAAAAAAGCATAAACATATATGTTGAGACTTGCTAACTGGAGCTATCTAGTACTTTGTCGTACTCTTTAACTCTTAAATATATGTATTTCCAGAGAAGTGAGAAAGTACTAGAGTTGCAGGACTGCCGGGTATCTAAATTACCTACTTCTGCCACATCAATCAAACAAAATTGGCCTTTTAAATTAAGAGTTAGATTATTCCTTAACAGCATTCGAACAATGACTCTATGTGGCACCTTACTGGAGTTATTATGCATTATTTTCTAAGTTTTTCAGGTTTTTTTTTTTATGTTGAAATTATCATTTTGGTTTGAAATAATATCCTGATCCTAAAGATCAAACATCACGAGTGAATTTTTCTAAGGAAATGTGAAGAGAAAACAATTTGTCTGTTAGCAAATACTTGATAAAAGTCACTGCTTTTTTTGTCAGATGCAAATTAGATATTGGCAGCATAGGAATGATCTGAACTGAATTTTCTAACCTGTGTTCCAACTGATCTTAAAAATGACGACTTTTACAAATGCCTTTGTGAATATTCATTATTTAGTATAAAACCAGCGTGATTGTTTTATATGTGGCAAACTATTTCAGGACTCGCTTCTCAGCAGTTCACAGCGGGTTGGTTTGGAAAGGGGGACGAGGAGCAAGAGCGTCCTGGCAAGCAGGTGCCTTCCAGCACATTTCAGGAGCTCACAAGGAAACCCTTTCCTGGCTTTTGTTTTTTGTTTGTTTGGGTTTTGTTTGTTTGTTTGTTGGGGTTTTTTATTTGTTTGTTGGTTAGTTTTTTTGGGAGGTTGGTGTTTTGGGCGGGGGGAGTTGGGTTTTTTTGTTTGTTTGTTTGGAGTTTTTTTCTTGGTTGGGTTGTTGGGTTTGTTTTTTTTTTTGCTTGCGCATTTCTAGGTTAAACTATCTCAGTGTTACAAACGCTTGCTTTCGTCTGTTTGGAGAACTTGACCCTTTCCTCTGTTTGCAGAAGTTGGGAGCGGGCTCGCTAGTTAAAGCGGACGGTTTCACCAGCTGCAGGCGGGGGGAAAGAGGAATGAGGGTGATGTTGGGTATCTCTCGAAACCAGCCCCCGGGATTTTTTTTTCTGCGGCCAATTTTCACATAACCAGAGAAGCCGCCTGCCTCCAGAAGCCCTCCTGCCCAGGGACCAGAGCCCTGGCCGCTGCCGAGCCCCGTGGCTCCCGGCGTCTCGGCACCGCTTTCCGCCGGCGGCTTGGGCGGCCGGGCAGGAGCGGGAAGAGCTGTCACTTGTCCCCCTATCCCCATCAAGAGATGGCCGAGACTGGGCACGGCCTCGCGTGGCACAGCGGGCAGCAGCCGCGGCGACCTCCGGCCGCGATTGGGGACTTGGCTTATCTCTCTTCCCGGCGGGGCGGAGCGGGTGTTCACGTCTGTTCCACACCGTAACTCTGCGTTCCGGGAGAAGAGCTTCCCGAGTAATTAGAGCAGTTGCCTAGTGCGTGGGTGACGGTATAATAATTAATCTAAACGTGTGAATTTAGTGACTGACCCTGTCGATTAGTTGCTTCCTTTCTCCATACTCGTATATGCGTAAAACAAGAAGACTCACTGGGCATAATAAAGTTTTTCCCTAAAGCCGCCTCCTCAGCAGGATTTCCCAAAGCTCTGGAACCTGAACTCATTCCCTTCTTCCTCGTTTCTTCTCCCCCAAAAAGCCATCGGAAAGACTTGGGTCTGGTCGCCTTCAATAAAAAGTTGTACTGAGGAGGTCAGTGTTTAGCAGTGACCGCAAAAGAAAGAACGAACTTTGTAAATACCTATACCAAAACTAACCTCAGGCTCCCTGGGAGTTGCATGTCTGCGGCTCCCGCCTCAGAGAAAAGGACGAGAATAATTACCTTTTCCTTTCCATGCTCCGAAGAGTATTTACATCAGTAGCAAGAAAACCAGCACATTCAAGAAATTAGCGATAGATCCAAGTAAAAAAAAAGAGGGTGAGCAAGGCGGGGGATGGATTTTTCTTGAACCCGGGTAACGGGAAAGCAGGCCGAGTAAGGGAGTAAAGAGAAGCTTTCTGCAGGGCTCTGGAAACAGGAGTAGTACAAGTGGCCGCAGGGTCAGCTCAAAGTAGGCCCCGACATTTACTATTATAAAAAACAGCCAAAAAAAAAAAAAAGAAAAAAAAAGAATTAAAGATGTGGGGTTTTTTTTTGAAGAGCGCCTGGCATCCTGGCAGAAGGAAAGCCCAGCGCCCCCGGAGCAGGGCCGGCCGGGTCCGCAGGGGCGGGCGGGTGTCCCTCACCCCCGTCGGTGGCATCCCCATCGGGGCGCTGAGCCGCGGGGCTGCCTGCAGAGGGACCCGCTGCAGCTGCGGGCGGCTTCTGGGGGAGCCCAGGGCTCCTTCAGTGCCGGGACGCCTGCATCCCTCTACAACGGGCTGCGCCGGCATCTGGTCTCTAGGGAAGCCAAACTCCTTGTGTATGGCCTTCTTTTCTTTTCTGTTTCTTTTCTTTTTTTTTTTCTTTTTTTTTTTTTTTTTTTTAATTATTTTTTCCCCCTCCTTGAGCAAAGCCGCCCCTCAGTACCACACTTATGAATGGGCCGAAGAGAAAGGCAGCGGCTGGAGGGAGCCTACCCAGCCCATCGCATGCTCCAGCTGCCTCTGCTGCTTGCTCCTGCCCGGGAGCCGCACCGCTCCCGCTAGCACCGCACCTTTCAAAGCTGTCACGAGTGGCAGCGACCACGGAAGGAAGCATGGGAGAAAGGATGGAAGGAAGGATAGAAGGAGGAATGGAAGGAAGGATAGAAGGAAGGTTGGAAGGAAGGATGGAAGGAGGCACGGGGTCAGCTGCGACCCACCGCCGGCTCCGACTTGGCCTCCCCGCCGGGGCGAACCGTCTCGCTCGGCCGGCGAGGTCCCAGTCTACGTGTGGATCCGAGCCCGGGAGTCGGCACCCGTGTCCCCTACACGCGGGTCACGTAGCCTGCCCTTCCCTGCCCTCCCCGCCGCCCCTGCCCACAAGCAGCGCTATTTTCGGGAGCTGGCAGACATACCTTGAAGGCGATGGGCAGAGTCTTGTTGCAGCGCCAGTGGGTGGGCAGCACGGAGCAGAGGAAGTTGGGGCTGTCGGTGCGCACCAGCTCCCCGGGGTGGTCTGCCAGGACCTCCACCATGCTGCGGTCGGCGCTGCGCAGCTTCCCCGGCAAGGCGCCGCTGTGCTCGGCGCCGGGCAGCGGTAGCGGCTCGGTCATCTTCCCCGGGCTCAGCGTGGTGGAGGGCGGCGTGAAGCGGCGGCTGGTGCTGGTATCTACGGGGATACGCATCACAACAAGCCTTTTGAGTGAAAGACCTCCACAGAGTTTTTACAAAACAGCGAAACGAGTGTAACTCTTCAGCGATCTGCTCTCTGGGGACCAACATAAACGGATACGGGCTGAGGACACGGGGGAAACTTGTTTCTACGCCAATCCCCAAAGTTAATTTTTTGCTGAAGGCGGCTGAGATAGCGAGCACGCCGAGACTTAACTCTTGGCTTCCTGTCACGGCGGAACAGATCACGTTAATCCGATAAGCGAAAGGGTCGTCCGTGCGGGGCTTTACCGTGAAGCCTGTGCATCTAGTCTGCGGCCGTGACGCAAAAAGTTATCGGGGGCAAAACTTCCAAACTCCCAAGCACCATGGAAAAAATTAGGCAAGTCAAATATAAGGCTCAGTCAGAAACACATGCAAAGCCTGGGCTTCCCAGAGAGTCGGCTTCCTATCGGTTTCTTCTAGGTAATTTCTCTACAGTCCCAAGAGAAAACAAAATGCATCAGCGTCTTCCGTAGGCAAAATCGCTCTTTAGAGAGGGAAATTCGGGGTCAGTCTTCAGAGAAGGCAGTACGCGAGCTAGACTTTCTGATCAAAGGTCAGCTGGCTACGACTGTATATATATATTTACGTATACACACGCACGCACACACACGTATACTGTACTTCATAAAATATTTACAATATAATCTGTAGAGAATTTAAACACAACAGGAATCCATTAATGTTCTCTGCGAGATTTTTTTTTTAAGCAGCCTTGAAAATCAGCTTCAGTAGTTTGGTTCGCGTTGCTCTAAGAGTACTCGTGTCATGACCTCTCAATCATTCTTGCGCAAAAAGAAAGAAGAAAAGCAAAAAGAAAAGTTCAGTGCATGGCATTCGAGCTTTAAATCTCTATCTTTGTACTTGTCTTTGGTATAATATCTTTCATCAGTTTAAAGTAAGGTCGCTGCCGATCGCAAGCTCTGAGGCTAAAAGGTCCACAGCTGAAAACTTGGGTTTGGGGATGTTGGTTAAATTGTGGGTTCTCTCTGTGGTTTTGTGTGTGCAACAGCGCTCTCTCTCTCTCACTCACGTCCTCCTCAGCAGTCAAACCAACAGTCTGCAACAACTTCGGCACTCATTGCCAATTTTTTTTTTTTCTTTCCCAGTATCTGAGGCAGTCTTCCTCTAATTCGGCCACAGGAACCGGCTGCTTAACAATATTTTAACCACAGCAGGTGGAAGCCTGATTTCGGAAACATGGCTTTTTCTCTCGGCCGCCTCCAGCCAGCGGGATGGATACTGGCAGCCTGCGCGGAGAGCCCCCACGCACACGCACACACTGAAAACCAAAAGCAACCAACCAGCCACAATTAAAACAAAACAAACTTTTAAGAGAAATAAAAAGAGAAAGAAAAAAAAAAAAAAACAAAACCAAACCACACAACCCCAAAACACTACTTTTGAACGAGTGAAAGCTTTCCTTCCGCAACAGAGGAGGTGGCGGCGGGCGGAGGTGGCGGAGCCGCTGACCCTCACGGAGTGAGACGGAAAGAACCGGGGAAGCTCAAACGCCCCAAAGTTGCCAGCCAGGGTTAGTAGTGCCAGCCTCCAGCCCAGACGACCGCTTAGAGAAAGCGCATTTCCACAGCGGAGAGCTCTCCGGTCTTCACGTGAGCCGCGGGGAACGCAGAGGCTTCCTGCCGGCCGGCCGGCCACCCGCCCACGGCCCTGGAGCTCCGCCGGGCCGGGCTGTGCCCTGAAGCTCCTCTCCGCTCCGCGCCCCGCCGCGCTGGGCTGCGCTTCGGCTGGGGACCGCGCCGTCCGCCCGGCGCCCCGCCGCTGCCGCCGCCGGGATGAATGGAGGTGGCCGGGAGCGCGTCGGCTGCGGCGGGCGGAGTGCGGAGGAATGTCATTCCCCCGGCTGCTTTGCATACGGGGAGGGCGCCGACCAATCACAGCCCTTCCCGGGAGCAGCCAGGGCGCGGCCGCGGGCCAGGGGCTCCTGGAATTGGCGCGCCCGCCGCCGCCGCTACCGTGGGGAGCGGGGGGTGAGCGCCGGGTCGGCGGGACGCCGCGGACACCGCAACCGCGCACCCACGGGAAAGCCGCGGGCTGCCGCTCCCCGAGCCCCACCGCAAAGACGCTGGCAGCGGGGCCCGCCACTGCTATGTGCAGGGTGCTCCGCTCCTGCGGTTTGTTAGTGCGGTGGTTAAGGCAGGCAGAGCGGAGTGACACCCGGCTCTGTCTGCCTCCGGTACAGGTCCCACTTGGTTTACGGACCACCCGCCCCCGAGGAGCGGCTGGTGTCTACAGAGTGCCCGCAGCGCCACGGGCGCCGCCCCGGCACATGCCTGCCACCGGCCGCGCACGACGGTGGGCGGCCCCGCTCCCACCGGGCGAGTTCTCGGCGGCATTTGTTCCGGGACGTTTCCTCCCCGCGGATGGTGTACACCTGGACCGGCAGCACCCGAAGCAACAGCCGCAGGGCTGGTGTCCCCATCCCGCCCCGCTGCTTCCCGCCCCCGCGCGGAAAAGGATGCGACCCCGAGGGGCGCCCATCGCCTTCCAACATGTCCAGGCGGCCGCCGGACCCTCAGCTGGGGCCCATTCCCCTCCCGGCACAGCCTAGCCACCGGCCGGGCCTGCCGGCAGCAGAGCCGGGGGCGAGGCCGGGCCAGCGAGCGGGTAGCGCCTCACGGGCAGCACCGGACCGCCGGCGCCTGCCCCGCCAGCTGGCCTGGGCCGGCGGAACCGGTGCTGACGATGCTGGGTGAAGGCGTGGCTGGCCTTTCGGTCTGGGCTGGGTTTTTTTGTTGTTGTTGTTTTGGTGGTTTTCTTTCTTTTTTCTTTTAATTTTTGGTGCTGGTAGCGACTGTCGTGGGCTCGCCGCCGGCGTAACCCAGGCTGGGAACGGGGCGATCCTGACCCACTGCCGCCGTCGCGGCGAAGCACACACTCTTCCTCGCCGCGCTCTTGGCAAAGGCTTGGGGTTCCCTCCGTGAAATTTCACACCCCTCGTTTGCCCGTGTCTCTTCTCTCCGCCGCGGTCCCGCCGTGAGCCCGCCGGCACGGCCGGCCCTCCCCACGGCCACCTCCTGGGACGTCTCCTCCTCTGCCGCCTCCGCCAGCTCAGCAGCCACGGCGGCGGCTCCCGCGGGGCCGGGCGGGCTTTGAAGGGGAGCGACAGCAGCTGCAGCGGGGTGGGTTGGAGTGCGTGCGTGGGGTGGGCGCGGACGTGGAGGGAACACCGCCAGGGCTGCCTACCGCCGCGGGCTCGGAAAGGGCCTCGGGGACTGGGCCGGAGCTGCTGCCTGCCGCCGGGCCTTGCGCAAGACGGGGGCGGCCCTCGGTGCAGTTCCGCGGCGGAGCCGGCAGAGGGGGCCCGCCTCCCACCGTCGGCTTGGCGGAGGGGAGCCGGGAGGGGCACAGCTGGGCGACCCCCGGGGAGGGCGGCCGTTGTCTGCTCGGCCCACTGCGGCCAGACGGTCCGTCCCCCTCGGAACCCACGAGGGACTGCGGTTCCACGGGGGACGCGACCTGCCTAATCCCCTGGGACGCGGCTTCGCAGGGAGAGCCTCTGTGCACGGCGACTGCCTGGGAGGCCCCAGCAGCCCCCTTTGTTTCCCCCACCCTGGGGCGCGCAGGGTGGAGAGGCGAGCACAGGACAGAGGGCATCCTCGTTTTTGCCGACACCCGCTTTGGAAACTCTCCGGAGTTGGGAAAAATAACTGTCGGTACCCGTTCTGGCACAACGCGAACTGCGGGGACGGGAGCAGAATGCGAGCTCCTGCCATTTACGCTACCTGGCTTACACACAGTTAAACTGAACGCAGGCTGAGTGCCCTGGGTGAGAGAAATCGTCTTTTGCCTCCTCGGAGCTTGCTGCCGGGGAGAGGGGTGCTGTGGGATGTAGCCTGAAATACAGGCTCCTTGTGCCGAGACGCGCTACGCAACTGAGTTCAGGAAGCGGCACAGCCGCCTGCCACCAAATCCATGATACAAGTGCCAGGTGCAGTTTTCCTCGCACCCCTTCAGTGTGGGTCAGGAGCGCTTTCACCTCTGCGGGGGGTTGCAAGGCTCCGGCTGCCCCCCTCTGCCCCGCCATTCTTTTGCGAAGGGATCGGCGAGGAAGTGCCGGGCCCGGGGCTGTCCATCCGCGACCGGGGCTGCACCGCGGCATCTCCCCGCCTGCCCTCCGCGCCCGAGACTTACAGCTTCATCTTCGCATGACCTGGCCCTCTTGCCTCCCTCCCCTCTTTTCCTTATGCTGTTTTGTTTTGTTTTTTTTTTCCCCATCCTCCCTCCCAAAGCGCTGCGGCGCTGAGGGCAGATCGGGCAGGGGAGAACGGCTCAGCCTCCCCCCCACCGCCCCCCGCGCTTGCAACAGGTCCCTGTTTTAAGCAGATGAGTTTGGTTCAGAAAGCTATTCAGAAGCTGTTTGTGTGGAGGTTTCTTTCTTTTTTTTTTTTTTTTCCTTTTTTTTTTTTTTTTAAATATAATTCTGTCTCTTTTTTTTTTTTTTTAAATTTTCCCCAATTGAAATTTTTAGGGGGGGGTTTCCTTCAG
>JANHGN010012976.1:41363-51623 GCA_024605025.1 Megaceryle maxima | reverse complement strand
TAGTAATTTGGGAGAAGAGACCAACACCAGCCTCACTACAACCTCCTTTTAGGTAGTTGTAGAGAGCAATAAGGTCTTCTTTCAGTCTCCTCTTCTCTAGGCTAAACAACCCCAGTTCCCTCAGCCTCTCCTCATAAAGCACTCTCTCCAGAGCCCTCAACAGCTTCGTTGCCCCTTCTCCAGTGCCACTCCAGCACCTCAATGTCTTTCTGGTACTGTGGTGCCCAAAACTGGACACAGTTGCTCCTGTTGTTTTATGTACTATATTTTCCAGTTATGTAGTTATACCCTTGCATAGGTTTTCTCTTTTTTTCCCCCCTGAAACTAAATGACTTACAGCTACATACCGTTGCCATAAAGCACCTACTTCTCTTTTGCGACCATTTTTTGCCAGCAGTATCCACTTAGAGCATAAGGAATGCTGTTACCCAAGTAATTCTAGATATGTTTTAAAAGAATGGCAAATCTAAACGCACCTGAGAATGTGTGCAATTGCTTTTTAACAATGTAGCTGTGTTTCATGTACACCAGGGATACATGTCTTTGCATATAAACTTTACGCCTCAACCTTCTGAACTGAATATCTTGAAGTCATTGAAAACCCCCCTCTGTGCAGTTCCTAATGGAAGCCTCGAGTGGTTGCTTTGCAGTAGGTGACCATGTGAGGATGTGTCAAAGTGGGGCTCTTGCCAGGTCTGGCCTCCTTCCACCCACTGTGTTAGCCCATCAGCCTCAGGAGGAAGGTGTGCAGTGAAGAGATCTGCCCTTTGACAGGAGGATTAGCTGTATTCCAAATTTACTGGGGTGAGGAAGGGATGAAGCTGAGCCCTTAGCAGGGCTGTGAAAGCTGTTAAATGGAGAGCTGGAGGTATTGCCTGAGAGTGGAAGTCCTGCCCTGGTGTTCCTTCGTCCATTGCACATTCCAGCCTCTTGCATTCATCTCAGATGTCTTCCAGAAACCTTCCCAGGAGAAACATCTGCCTCATGCTTAAGAGAGGAAATACTGAAAGCTCCAGAGGTTTCAAATCTGGGAGACTGATGCAATTTCTCCCCTTTGGCAACACAAACAGTGTTTAAGTCATCTCTTGCCACAGTCGGGGTGAAGAACTAGCCTAAAATTTTTTATTTACTTGAGTAAAGGATAGTACCTTGTGCAGGCTCTCAATAGGCTTAAAAGTGGACAGCTCTTGGTATTAAATCAAATAGCTTAACATGAGTTGAAAAGTTCTGTTGAGAAAAGAAGTGATGCAATATCGGCAGGTGGGCTCAGATTTTCAAGCCTAAGGTATCCTAAGCGTGTTCCTCTGAAGACAGCTCTTTAGTGTGGTCTTTAAGTGTTCACTAACATTTAGAATAGATAGATAGATCATTTAGAAAAAGGGGTTTTTTATATATATAAAATATTTTTTTTCCTTTGAGACCCTAAATATCTATAAAAATAAGAGCAATAGAACTTTCTTTTATACAATGGCTGAATTTCTTACTATAATGCCTTTGGAAGGGTCAGCCAAAAATTATTGTGGTATAAGGCTGACTCCTAATGATTATTCATGGACAGAAGAAGCAGCAGACTTCCAGGAGTCTGGCAGAGAGACTGAAGTCTGAATGTCCACATGCATGGATATGTTCATGCGTGCATTGATGCACACAGTTTCTGAGCTGGACTTGCATCAGTTAATTGTTAATTGTTAAAAAAAGTTAATTGTTAATTTTAATTGTTAAATAAAGTGTTGGGTAGGTATTTTGAGTCATAGCCATATTCTGCCATTCCTATAAGAATATGGTCACTTTGTTAACACATGCAGTGCCGTAAATCCAGAGCACCTCCCTTGAGACAGTGGATTTAGCATAGTTTTTTTACCAGAGTGTAAAGGGCAATAGATACCTGAAGAAGGGCAGTTGAGATATGGAAGAGAAAATAATTGCTGTTATATATGCAGTAATTTTGCTAGATAAACAGAGGAGGTAGAGATGACAATTCATACTCTTAGGAAATACAAAAACAAAACAAACCAAAAAAACCCAACCAAAACCAAACAGCAGTTCTTCACAAAAACAGAAGCCAAAGTTCCTGTAACGAAATTGATATGTGGTACCTTTTCTTCTATTAATTTCTTTCAACTTGCTTGTATAGCCGTGTTTTCTGCATCCCCTAGCCTATCATTTCATCAGTTTCCAGTGGTGATGCCCAGGTCGCTGCTGTTAAGTGTTTGCAGGTGAGTGCTTGGCACTTGTCTATGCACTCGAGACTGGACAACTAGTAAGGCAAAAAGAAATAATATTATTCTGCACTTCTAAAAAATGCATGTCTCTTCATAAGCAGCATATTGCAAGTGGGTCTGCCAGGTTCAGGTAAAACAGGGCTTTTGGGGAAATTTCAACAGAAGAGGTGATATGGGGCAAAAGACAAGGAAACTCTGAAAACTTGGCAGGCAGGAGGGCTAGGAGGAAAAGGCCGGGGGACAAGTAGTTAAGACAAAGCTTAACAAGGGGAAGATAAATTAAAGGGATCCAGAATTAGATTGAGCTTGGAAGGTGCTGACATCTGCTATGATTTTGGAGGGAAGCCAGTGGTGAAGCTAAGAAAGGGATGCAGGAAGAGGAAGGAAAAGAGGTGATCAAACTTCAGCAAGAAACACATGTTTATTTGGCAGCACTTGGATTTGTATGACTCTCTGCATATGGGAAGCCAGAAAGGAGGAATGGAGACTGCAGTAACCAAAATGGGATACGTATGAGAGATAAAGCAAGGGACAGAGATGAAAGGCTGGATTTTGAAGATGCTGAAGAGATAAGTGTCACAACTTGCAGATGGTTTAGATGTGGCTAAGAAGGAAGGAATCAAAGAAAACCCCTAAATATGGGCTGGAGAGATAGAAAGAGGAGTGGTATTGTCAACAACAGTAGTAAAATTTTCTAAGGAAAGGTAAATTTGTTTTGGCTGTAATCCATTAAAAATGACAAGGAATTACAGATTTTCTTGGAGTTGTAATTTATACTTATACAATGATTTTATTTTTTTTGCATGAAATTAATAAAGTGCTAACTCCCAGCAACTAAACCAGTTGCCAGCTAATTTAAAACACTTACATAGATCTGTAAAAGGCTTCACATTTCATGGTGCAGCTCTGTTGAAATGGTTATTAATTCTGAGTTTATATGGGTCTTTCAGGTAACAGTGAGGTAGAAGAAATACAGTTTAAGGGAGAGTGTAATTGGACTATCCCAGAAGTTAGCAAGGTAATGAAAAGCAACATGTTAGTACCTTAAGTATGTGCTCTGCATGTGGATATGCCTGTACTCCCTTTTTTGGTGGCTAGGTTTTATGATATCCATATCTCTTCAATTTCCATAGATGTCAGTCTTTCTCTCTGTCTTGATCTTTTTTATTTCCCTAGCATAAATAAATGCAGTATCAACTTGGAACTAATCAAATATGGTGTCTAGTATTACTCTTGATGCCTTCCTGGACCACAGTTCAGGGAAAAGCTGTTTCTCAGCTTTTGATATTGATATAGCTATATAGAGCTGTTTATTCCAAGAATCTTTACAGTAACACAAAGCATACTAGTTTTAGTCTGCATAAATGGAAGTCATGGCTGTCTTTTAGGCTGACCACAAAGTTTGTTTCTCTGGCAGCTGTCAGGTCTAGGGAACCCATAAGGAGTCATCTCCTAATGAACCATTATGGACTACCCAAGTGGGAGAACCTGACAGTTGTTGGACAGATGCATCAGTATCATAACAGCATCATGACTTGGCTGGTAGCCAGCATCTGAACTAGGAGTCGACAAATTATTGTGGCATTCACAAAACTAAAAAATCACTGAATTACACATTTCTCCCCCTCTCTGTGTGTCTTCTTTTGCTGTCCTCTGCTCCCAAAGTGGGTTTGCACTACTGATGCCAACCTGGCTGTTCTTTCTGGGAAAGTGAGAGCAGCCCCCACTCTTGGGGGAGACCTGAGGGCAGCCACACTTTCCTTCCATTCCCTCTGTCCAAGGTCACCCTTTCCTGTTCCCAGTGAAATGCTGGAGCACAGCCACATCAATGAGCTAATGGCACCTATACTAAGGAGCTGCAGGGGGGTGAAAGAGGAGGCTCCAGCATCATTCTGCATTTCAGGCTCCATGCAGAGTGAAGTCCTCAAGGACATGCCTGGGCTCCTAGCAAAAGTACATCATTTAAGAAGCAGAGTTAGCATGGGAGATTCCCAATGCCAATGGGGTAGTCATAGTAATTGCTCTACTATGTGATACTACAGGTCTAAATTCTTGAGGAATGTGGTGCTTTTTGTCTTATTTCAACATGCAGATGAACACACTGCTTCTTTTCAGTGTCTTGGTGCAAAAGAGAATTTAAAATGCTAAAATGTTTTTATAAGCCTGATGCTTCCTCCAGCTGGGAGCTGGAGCAATTACTGTAGCTTCTTGTTTACTACCCAAGGACAGTTGTGGCTGGTCTGTGATAAGAGAAAATTATTCATGCAATCTGTCTGGAATACAGATTGTATCCTTTATTTTTAAACTATTGGAGGAAGGACACGCACATGAGAGGTGAAAGGAAATAAAAATGTGAAAGTTCTAGGAAAGTCAGCCCATCTCTTGCCCTTCCTCTCAGCAAATGTTTCCTTATATAACATCAGGAGTTTTGCTTTCCTTGACATTACTGTGTGCTATCATCATCTTACAGCATTCATTATTATTACTAAAGAAAGCCAAGCCAGAAACCCTCCATTTTTAAACTGAGCATTGTTTACTAATCAGGGTATTATATTTCATTTAAGGAAATCAGTCTAATTTCCTGCTAAATGCTCTATTATATTGGGGTGGGAAGGGAGTTGTAACTGCTGCCACTGCTACTGTTGTTTTAAAGCACTTGTCTGCGTTTCCTGTAGATAAAGTTTGGGGTTCCCTGCTTCATATATATGTAATGATTAGGGAAAAGGTGTTTTAGAAAGTTTTGTTGACCTTCCTCCTGAACCAGACTGTGCTGTCCCACCCCTTGCTAGCTTTTTCCCGGGACACTGTGCAGGATCTATGGTGGTTGAAAGACCAGAGAGCAACTGAAAGTAGCAGCTGTGGAGAAGCACCAGCAGCAAAGGTCTGTCCTCATCCCTTCAACCCCAGGTTGAAAGTTACTCAGATTGTGATAGCTGTACGTTTTCTTTGTAGCAATTGTTCTCATCGATAAGCTTCCTCTAGGATATAATTGGGTTACTTGCAGTGGGTTTTGCTCTCTGTCTTCTGTGAAGTCTTACCTGAAATTCATAAATGGGTCAAGAATGTTGAAGTCTCATGGGGAACTGTTTTCAGCATTAGATTGGATTTGTGTGTACATCCTTTCAGAGGCAGAGTTTAAGGCATGTAGTCCTGCAGATAGAGACTGCCTGCTGGCAGAGGGGAGGTCTGTGCATGCTAAGACAGATTGACTTCTTTCCACTTGGACAGTAACAAGAATACAGGAGCATGCTAGTGTAGCCAGAATAAATTTAAACTAGATTACACTAGAGCTGCTGCTGAGAAATGCAGAACAAGAGCATCTCCATTCATATAACATTTCTCCATTCAGCCATTCAACTGAGGAGGCAGGAGGGAGTTCAGCTTTACTCATAATAAAACAGCCCTAGCCCGCATCTCCTCATTTAAAAACAGTGCTGTGTGTCAGTATTGCTGAAGCGATAGCTCCTCTCTTGTTTCCTTCCAGTCTTAGTATTGTTTTCCTAAATATAGTTTTACTTATGACAGTCACCCGTTCCTTTACAAGAACAAGGCTGGTATTTTTTAAGGAAAATAATTACCTAAATCCATTCTATTTCAAAGCTCAAACCATCAGACATTGATTTCTTCTCTTGCTGCATTTCCAGGCTGACTCATTAGATCATTTCCAAACATTGTCTTGGGGGATATTTGGGAACCAGAGCTTAATTTGCACCTGCAGTGTCCAGGACCAGAGGTGAATGATCCAGCCATGTCTTAACCACAGCCTCTATGTCTAGGGTACCTATTGCTACCTTTTGCTGTCACACTGCAGTCTGTGCTCTGCTTTGATTGCCTCCATTGTTCAGCTCCACACTGTTCTCTCATTGCCTTTCCAGAATGGTTCTAGAGCACAAATTTTTATGCCAGAGAATCACTGATGTTGCCTGCACAGTACTCTGCCAGGGATTTCAGCATGAAGCCCATTCAACCTGTCATTTATATTGGATCAGTGTTAGGGATCCCAGATGCAGTCTGGTGCAGAGGGTTCATATTTGTCTGTCCCTTTAGTTATGAAGGGACATTTGTGAAAACATAAATAGCTTGACTTCAGCACGTGGACTACATTGGATAGTAAAGTTTGAAGGGGATGAAGAAGAGGAAGGCTGAAGGAAGACAGCACTTTCATCATCCTTCAGGCAGAATCCATCAAAAATTACATTTAGGATTCCTGAGCAACAGTGTCTGCCTTGGCCAGATCTGTCTCTTTCCCGTGTGCATGCACATGTATGTTTATGCACATACATACACAAATGCATGCACACCCTCAGTCTTTGATACAATAGCATTTGCAGTGCTTGCTTGGCTCCCTTACCTACGTGTCAGTCCTTCCAGGTATAACACTATGCTTCTGAGGAGCACAATAGCATCACTGTGCCAGCTGAGATCTGTGAGCAGTTGTTCTCCTCTGCTAAAGCAAACATGCACTTTGTTCTGATGAGATGCCATTTCTCATTTACATCAGCCCTCTTGCAGTACTGCCTCCCTCAGGCTGAGGTCCTAGGAGGGCAAAGGAGGAAGGATGGTTTCAGCAGAGGTTATGGCTCCTTTCAAACTGGCTTCTGATTGCCCAGGTGGTATCTCAGTAGAAATGTAACCTGTTCTAGTATCCACATCTGCCAATATAGATGCCATTACTCAAGATGTGCCTGAAAATGTTGTGTATATTTACAATAAAAGTAAGAGAGGCTTTTAAAAAAAAAATTAAAAAACAAAAAAAAAAAAAAAACCCAAAAACCAAACAAACAAAAAAGTTACTTGCATGTGTGATTTGTGTATTGAAGTAAGTGAACAGGCACACTAATGAGCAAAGTGTAATGTGTGACTTGGAAAGCATGCAAATCCAATGAAAAGTACGTTGCATTTCAGATGAGACAAAGAAGAGGGAACACAGATGTGTGAGTTTTCCCTCAAGACAGTTTTGTTACTGTACTTGGTGAAAAGGAAGAACTGCTCTGAAATGCTGAAGCAGTCCAGACCCATATGCATTAATTCCAAGTTCAAAGACTATCACAAACTAATCCATGGTTGGTGGTGTTTGGTTTTAATTTTTGTGATCCACCTGAACATCAGGGATAAATTCTTCTTGCATTCTTAAAAGTTGTTCCTTCTCTCACTGGTGATGCCATAGCATGAAGCAGAAGGCTGTGCTTGGGTTCACTGAGCTGGAACAGCATATTGACATAAACAGACCTGGGACCTGCTGAAAGAGATGCCTGCTTGGCAGTAACTCCACCTTGAGTTCAGATGGGATGTACATCTGTGCCTCATTGATAATGTAATAACCTTCATTACATTTTTGGCTGAGAGCACCTGTGCACAGCCCGAGACATCAGCCCAGGGCAACCGTTTTGATTGAGGTGATATTAACAGCTCTCATTAAAACTGATGAGTATAGCAGTGCCCAATAGCGTTGCTGTACTAAAGCGTCTGTCAGCATTTCTATTACAGAGCTCTATTTTCAGGAGTTAATAACTTGGCCATAAAAGTTTGCCTACCTCTAAGCTGAAACTTGAATACAAAATATCAGACTGGGGTTTCTTTAAAGCAACATAGCTATTATATGTCTAGCTTTCAATTTTTTTTTTTTTTCTGAACCTATCTTGTGCTTTGTTAACGATGCAGTGGCATTTATCTGGCAATCGTAAGATGTCAGAAAAGTCATGTGTCTTCCTAGGCTGAAATGGAAGAGCTGGAAATGCCTGAAAAGTCTTGGGAATCCATTGGAGGAGGCATCTTCCATTGGCTCTGAGAGGAATTTAAGCTTTAAAATTGGACATTGTTCTAAATATAGTAATATAATTATTTTATTTGTAATCGAACACTTTTTGTTTGTTGTTTGAATTGCATGTATAGGCTGTACAGTAGTTTTATCTGTCTGGATAATAATCATCTCAGTAATAATTAAGGAATAATTATTTCACATAAAATATTCATCATTAACTTTCTGCAGGCAGACATGCTTGTTTCAGATAAGAATGTAATTTTCATACTAAATTTTCATACTTTGGAGAGGTTATTTAAGTAATTTCCAAAACTTAGGCATTCTGATTTTGGAATATAAATTTTTCTGCTGAATTATTCCTGAATCATCTTCAATTTAAATATACTTGTCCCTGGGGACAGGCCCTAAAAGATTCTTAGATTCACTTAAACATGTAAAGCTAATGCACAAATGCAGACCCTGAAAATATGATCTTTCCCATGCTTAACTTTACTGGCAAATAACTTTAATGTGTTTGAAGGGTTTAAAATCACAATATTCAATTATACAATTCCTTACAGACACAAAATGACCAACTGAATCTGTGGGACCGCAACACTGTGAATAATGTCAGCAAAGAAGAATGTGGATAAACAGCAATTATGACACAGATCTGACAAGTGAAAAATCCAGCTGAGCTCTAAAAGTTTATATTTTGGGATCTGGCTCTTCGCCAACACAAATGTTTCATACTTGACACCTTACATGCACAGTGTGTACTTTTGAGAATATTCTTAGACAATTATGTGCATCTTGGTGAGCCAGTGTCTGCCTTAGGGAAAGGAGGGGGTGGGGAAGAGTGGAGAAAGCAAATAACAGCAACATTAATGATGCCTCTTATTAGTCATAAATTAGAGAATCACATAATTTAAATTGAGAGGGGTTTATGGAGAACATTTAGTCCCACCCCCCTGCTTGACACAGGGGTAACTTCAGAAGTAGACCAGGTCCTGTCAACTTTTGACTGTCTTCAGGGATGCTGATTCTGCTAACTACCTGGACACTCCTTCCAGTGCCGAACAACTCTGGCTGTGAAGAATTTTGTCTTTGTGTCTAATCCCAGTTCCTCTTGTTGCAATTTGTGACTTTGTCCTGTTGTAATACATTTCTGAGGCTATGTGTTCTCCATGACCCTGCCTTTGGTAGGTGAAGACTGGTTACATTGCCCTTCTGCCTTCTTTTCCCCAGGGTAAGCAAATGTGGTAGCATTGGGTCCAGCCTCACAACACTTTCTTTCCAATTTATCAGTATTTCCCTTGTGTTGGTTGGCCAAATTGGCCACAGTGCTTTGGATGTGGCTTCAAGTGCTGGAGAAAAGAGAAAAAACTTTTCCCTAGACCTGCCGGTTATTATCTTGCTCATGCAACCTGGTATACAGCCAGTCTCCATCACTGCAAGGATGCATCATTGGCCTATGTTCAACTTGATGCCTAACAGGAGCACCCAGTGCTCTTCTGGAATGATGCTGGCTGGCTGGGAAGGTCAGGCTGTTTCAGTGTCACCTTTGGTCTCTCTGTATATATACATATATATGGTTTTGGTTGGTTGATTTGTTTATTTATTTTTTTAAAAAATGAAATATTCTGAGATTTACACATACTTTTATGTAAGAAGCAATGGACATGTGAGGATAGATAGGGAAATTAGTTCCCATAGTCTATGGAATTAATGCAACCCGTGGAAGAATGCAACCTCACCTGTAAGTTGCATTTCTTGTCTGTATAACGATTTAATACATATATGTAAGGTTTCATCAGCCATAAAATTTGTGTTTTATACAGATGAGTAAAACAGGCTAAGCATCCTTTCCACATATGCTACCTAAAATACAGCACAGTTAATGTTAATTAAGCATTCCTCCAAATACTTCAGTATGGTTGGGGGATAAACATTATGACTGCAGGATAGAGGATAAGAAAGCTGAGACAAATAGTTCAGCTTTTTCCAGAGGTCCATGCAGTAAGTTATTAAGTGAGCCAAAATGAAAATGCTTGGATCTTTTTCCTTAGCAATGTAGCCATCTCAGTCACCTAAGCTATGCCATATGTATGATTTACATCTAATATTTTTACACTTTTAGTAAAAATTATTTGAAGACAGTTTGAAGAATGCATGAGTGTTTTGAATATTTAACTTCTGAGTTAACCAAATAGTTCATATTTCTGTCTGAAAAAAACTTGCAGGACAGGATATACCTATAAATTGCCAAAAAAAAAAAAAATTCAGAAAATGTTTTCC